>KZ309414.1:56623-103529 GCA_000376725.2 Ladona fulva | reverse complement strand
TACCCTCAATTCTCGACCCCTAACGCCAATTAGCTCTAACCCGAATGATATAGAGGCATTGACCCCTGGGCATTTCCTCTTCCAAGGGCAGCCGGAATTATTCATAGAGATAGATTCATCATTGAAACCGGTAAATAACGTGGTCCGATGGAAATTACTACAGCAAATTGTGATGTCGTTTTGGAAAAGATGGTGAAATGAATTCATTGGGACACTGCAGCAGAGAACTAAATGGCTTAAAATGGCACCAAATCTGATGGAGGGTCAATTGGTAATTGTAAAAGATGAAAACCTCCCGCCATTACATTGGAGATTAGGTCGAGTGATAAAAGTATATCCTGGGAAGGATGGGATTGCAGGAGTAGTTGAATTAAAAACAGTGCAAGGGGTTATCACCAGAGGAGTGAGAAACCTTTGCATGTTACCATTAGATAAGTAGGTTGCGATTTGTGTGCACCTCGTTTCTATCAGTTCTGCAGTAGATTTTATATTATTTTTCCTTTTCCGTGGGCCTCCTACCCTTTGCTTAAGTCTCCCCAACAGCCCCTGGGGAGTGAAGAACTAATGTTTCATTTACCTTTCCCTATCCTACCCGTTTATATTTTCCTTTTACCAGTGGAAAAAAAAAATTGGATATGGTGCACACAAGATTTATTAGGTAGTTGTTTAAGTTGGTTGGAACAGTGTTCCAAGGTGGGCGGGTTGTTTAGGCCAGTGTATTTTAGCATGTTTGAGAGCCCGCCGCGGGGAGCGGAATCGCCGCTCACGTCTTTTCGTTTGTTGGTTTTTTTTTGTGCGTTGCTAGTTGGCGCGCTTGTTTTGTATTGTTATATTGTCGGTTTATTGAGTAATTGTAGTTGTGTGTGAGACCGCCGCGCGGACTGGAGGTGCCGAAAAGCTGTGGCGCAGGAAAGGTGAGTGGTGCTTCTTTGCTCTTCGCGGTGTGGCTCTCAGCATGAATTCCTACCATTAAAATACAGTCCACATATTTTCGCAATATCGTGTCGACGCAACAAAGACGGTGATTATCCTTCACCATTATTGGATTAGTTTCCCTTTCTTTTATTTCTAACTGAATCAATGAATGATCAGTTATATCTAAATCTAAAACGTCAGCAGAAATTTCAAACTTATAAGCATTACTAAATCTAACAAAAATATGATCTAAACAAGTGGAAGAAACTCCCATTATTCTAGTTGGCTGTTGCAACATACAAACTAAACCATGGCTTGCGAAGGTACTTAAATAGCGATCAGACTCATTATTGTTAATCAGAATATTAATATTCATATCACCAACAACAACAAGATTGCCTGAAATTTTACGAATAATAGGTTCAATATCACTAAGGAATTGATTGACAGGAACATTTTGGTGCCTATAAACACTTAATATATAAAAATCAACGACATCAATTTTTAAATACAACATTAAACAATCAGCAGAAGTTATATTAATAGGAATATAACTGCAATGTAGATTTTCATTTACGTAAGCAAGTACACCTTTTGCGCGACTGGCATTGTTACACTTAGCGAAACACTTATAGCCAGGAATTTTAAAGTAATTTAGTTCAGTGTCATTTATCCAAATTTCAGTTAAAATAATAACTGTAGGTTTAGGAGTGAAATTATTCACATGAGGCAGAAAATAAGAGAAGTTGCGGCGTAAGCTACGAATGTTTTGATGAGCTAAAAGAAACACGGCTGAATAGAAAGAAAGTTAAAGCTTACTTAAATCGCTCATACAAGTTAGAACAATGACAGGCTGCTTTTCCGCTTTTCTCATTAGTATTTTTCCTCCACGAATCCACAGGAAGGCATATTTCTTAGTTTTTTTCGCTTCTCTCGCTGCATTTAAGACCTTGCGTCTACCAAAACATAACGACTCGTTAATGTATATCTGGAGATCAGACGGTGGGATACCTTCAACGGTTAAATGCCGTGAAGAGAAATCCCTTTTGAGTCTACGCTTAGCCAGTAAATTCTCCTTTACTTGAAGGCTGTTGAATCTTACATGTATGCTTCCAAAGGTGTCATTAGACTTAGGCTTAGATCGGTAACAGTAGTCTATATTGTTTGCATTCAACTGCATACCTAAATCGGATGCTATATTACACACTAGCAAAGGCAAATTTTCATTTTGTAGTTTAGGGACACCATGAATCTCTACATTATTTGCTAACATTCTTTGTTCTAGGTCATCTGAACGATCTAGAACATCAGAGAGTTTCTTTTTTAGAGAAAGATTTTCAGCTTTCAAAGATTCAATTTCCTCACAAAACTCTTTCAATTTTCTAGTTTGTTCTTCAATAATTTTAACACTTTCATCAAATCTTTCATAAAGTTTATTTATCGAATCACCTAGGTTTCTCTCAGTCTCTTTTAGGTCTTCCTTGATGACACTGACTAAAATAAATAGATCATCTAGGGATTTACCCTCAGATACACTACTGCTCGCCATAGTCACCTTGTCAGAATGCAGACTTCTTCTATGTGCTTTTTGGCAGACACTACACTTCCATGACTGTTTGCTGCTTACAATACCCTCTATATCTTCTTTACTCAAGGGATTCTCAAGGCAATGCCCATGGAAGCTACTCCGACATCCAGAGCAAGAGTTGTGGATGGTGTTGCGAGTTGTCTTGCGGCATACGAAACACTGACTCATGATGTAATACAACTTCACACTACAATCACCAATAGCACTTCTTAACAAAAAACTCTTTGCATTAACTGCAGAATCAACACACTTAATGAAAGTAAGAGAGACTGTGCATAATCACAGTGGGCAACGCATGACCTTGAAGAAGTCGCAGAGAGTGGAAAGACATCCGCACTCGACGAGAGCTCAACACTGAAGTATACATCAAGGAATGTAATATTAATGGTAAAGTTCGGTAACTTGTGGACGACACGGTAATTTACAGGGAAATAAAGGCAGAGGGGAAATATCCCATGTCGAATAATTTAGATAGATTATGATTGGCAATTAGAGCTCAATGTAGTCAAACGTTCAGAAATTAAATTTTAGGAAGAAAATCTATTGCCAATGATCATTCGTACAGCCTTTGAGGGATACACTTATTAATATTACAATCGGTGAAATATCTCGGAGTTGCCCTAACGAATAACTTAACATGGGGTACCCACATCCATAATATATATGGACGAGCTCTTAAGAAACTCGAATTCATCAAGAACGTAGTAAGCGGGAGCAAAGAAAAATTCCGTGAGCAACGTTACGTTGCGTTGGTCAGGCCTCACCTTGAGTACGCATGTAGTGTATGGGCCGAAAAGTGTTGTATTCGAGGATAAGAAAAGGTACAGCGTAAGGCGATACGTATCGTAAAATACTGTTACGAAAAATCGGTGAGCGTAACTCACAATCAGATGCTTCAGGACACAGCATGAGTATCTTTAGAAAATAGAAGATTTAAATGACGACTTAATTTACGTAATTAGTTCAGAGAAAGTACAATTTTGGAAGATTTAGACGATATAATGCGTCCTTTCTGCTACATAGGCCGTTCTGAAATGTCATAGAAATATATGCTAGGATCAGTAGTTTCAAGAAACCTTTTTTTTACGCGAACGATACGCGAAAGTAATTGATTAGGAAAAAGGAATCAACATGCATGCACCCCCTGCCACACACCTGAAAGCAGATTGCTTGGTACATATGAAAATTTAGATTGCAGCGAAGGATCTCTTTTTTTCCCCACACACCGACTTTATGATGGCGATTTGTTTTAACGCTGATTGTTCAGATGTATAAGTGAGTCAGAGGAATTCAGCAGATTCGATTAATTACCCGTTTAATCCACCCTTTCATAATATCGGCACAATCGTATCCTTTATGGAGAATTCATCAACAGAAACGTCGACTATTGCTCTCTACCTCTAGTGGCTATTTTACAAAACACGTAAAATATTGTTAAGAATAAGGAAAAGAACACTTCTACAGTTACCACAATAATTTTCTTAATAAATGAC
Source organism: Ladona fulva (assembly GCA_000376725.2). Taxonomy (NCBI): domain Eukaryota; kingdom Metazoa; phylum Arthropoda; class Insecta; order Odonata; family Libellulidae; genus Ladona; species Ladona fulva. The sequence goes on along the minus strand of KZ309414.1, from coordinate 99,533 downwards.
CATAATTTCGACCATTCAGGTCAACATCAGGTGACAATACACATCCAGAATAGCACATATATTAATAGGGAGGGAAGGGGATGTGATGGAGTGGGTGATTCTGGGCAGGGGAAGGGGTGGGCATATAATTTTCACTGCTGTGGAGAGGTCTTGCCACCTGATGATGACCTAAAGGGTCGAAACCATGGTTGTGTAGTAAAATTATTGTGGTAACGATAGGAGTGTTCTTTTCTTTATTCTTTATAATGGAGAACTACCACAAAGTCGAGACCGAATTATTAGATTCCACGTAAAACACAGTAATTGGTAGATTGGGAGAGGCAGAAATGAAAGACAAAAAGTCTGCCTTAGCCGGGAATCGGAATTTCTCTTTCAATTCTGACTCTAAATTCAAGCATGTGAATCATTCGTTTCTCATTGCTTATATGTTAAATGGGAAGGGGTGGTGCCATCTTTGATGGATCCTCCGTAGCACACAGAGTCCTATTGTAGCCCTAGAAATTGAAGGAGAGATTGTTCTGTCGCGGTAGCATAGTGGTCAGAGCACCTGCCCGGAAAGAGGGGTCCAGGTTCGATTCCTGGCATTTTCTCTTTCATTTCTGCCTCTAAATTAAAGCATGTGAGCCATGTGTTTCTTATATGTTGAGTTATATGAAATATAAATTTTCTTTGCGTCACCTTCAAAATCCCATCCCAATTTTCCAAAATATACATCGAAGGCTATTCGATGTATATTTTGGAAAATTTGATGTCCAACTAAACTATCTCCTGAAGTAGCACCAAATGCAGCTCACCCCACCTGAGATCGCTCTATTTCATTCAAACTGATATGATGAAGGAATACTAGCTGTGTTCTCCAGTATAAAATCGTTGTCCCAGTTTACTCTAGCTTCATGTTCTTGTCCAGTTTCCTTCCAGTTCATTTTCATGGCTATTTTGAGGAGTTCGACAGTTCTCACTATAAACAGGGTATGGAAGCAATTGAACATGGCTGGGAAAAGTGTATTGAGTTAAATGGAGACTATGTTGAGAAATAAAGATATTTTTTCCCAAATTGTTTTGTTTTTGCTTTGTAAAGTCGAGTACTTCTAGGACTACCCTCGTATTAATGGCGTCCTTAAGCTCAAGGGGAATCGAACTTCTCTGAGTTTCGTTCTGAGATATTGCAAGTAATTAGATGAAATTTCTCAATATCTAGTCCTTCAAAATGTGTGTAAGGAATCTTTAAGCGAATTATTCGTGTTCGAAAAACTCCTTCATGTGTTCCATTGCTTTACCGGACAGCGACGCAATAGATCTTCGATTTTAAGGGCCCTCCTTCCTTTTGATAAGGGCGTAACGTTACCTAGCTTCCAGTCTTATGGGGACGCTATCTTCTTTCATTTTCTTGGAAAACTTTATTTTGAGATCTGCAGTGACGTTTCTGATAATTCTTTTAATACGTATTGGTCGGTAGAAAGACCATGAGCGATCCACTTATTCGGTTTAATGCCGCGAAGAAGTTTGACGACAAACGAATCGGTAAAGCAAAACTTTGATGGCAACTCGGATCAACGGATTTGTACGATTGTATTGTATGGATCAAATTGGTGGTTTATAATAAATTCAAGAAATAGTTTCGAATAATTTATTTCTTCTTAAACTGGTACTTCCATGAAAGTTTCTGACGGAACCTACCATTATGATCGTTCCTCTCTTACGCAGGATCAAAAGCGTATTGGTTCACTCCCATAAAACCCCCAGGAAATTTCTCTCTAAACTCACGGAGAGCGCCGTTCACCGCAAAATTGATTTTGGATCGCTCTCTTGTGCTTCGCCAGCAATAACTGTTGATCGGTCATCTTTTCGGCTTTTCCCAAGAAGGCTATTGGGAATCTTCTTGACATTACCACTAGGCCATCTAGAATTGCAATCGAGTGCAGAGTATTTTGAAAAAGCGAAATCCTGTGTGTGCACAGTATCATTGAAAATTCTCTACCTTTCGATTGCGACATCGCAAAATGAGTTTCAAATGTCTTTATGTAGCTCTACAGTTGCATATGTTTATATATATGTATAAGTGGCGTAGCCAGTATTGTGTAAGGCGGGAACCATATCCACGGGAAATTAAATTTGACACAGAATGTAATGAAAATGAAAATACATACACACACACACATATATATATATAATTGGATTTTTTCATCCACTCTATAAGTGTAAAACGATATTTTCAGCGTATTCACCCCATTATAAAATCACTTTTGTCAACTGTTATTACGTGCAATTTATGCAGCCGTAAATATACGTAAATTACTGTGAAAAAAAATTTAAAGATTACAATGAATCTTTGAGAAACTTTAAGGGTATATATATATCACCGTTCCATGTTTCGAATTGTGAAAAAATCCACGATTTTCCTTCCTCAATAAACGCATGTATCCATTAAGGAAGAGAATAAACATATAATATATTAATGGACATTAGCTAAACAGCTACTTGTTAATGTTAAAACGGAAATGATGTATTTTACTATTTTCCAATTTACTATTTTGCAATAAATAAATAGAATCATTTCAGAAATAAGACGCTTTTACTTGACTAGAAGCGCTAAAAGAAAATTACTTCTTTCGATGTGACTACTTTTAAGTTTACCATTATTTTTCTGCTTAGAAGATTGGAATATTCTGCAGACATTTGTATTAGTTAAAGGAATAAATAATCTGCTGTGATAAAGTTATAAATAATCAGCTCTGAAAGGAATTATTCTTCTCCAAAGTTTCAGGGCTAAAGTGCTCAATAATTATATAAATATGAGGAAAGTATCAATACTATAAAATTTCTATCATAATAATTACCGTCATGTTTATATATATCCATCGAATGTCGGTAACTTCTAAAAAAATCCCTTACAAACTAATTGAAAAACTATAATTTTCTGCATTTCCCGATAAGACGGAACTATGAAATCATAGGATTCATAGGAGGGCTTAATTTGCTATTATAATTTGTCGTTTCTTTAACAAAAGTACGATGCATTAATCCATCAGCCCTTCTCCTCCTCTAAGGTTTTAAAAACTTCTTCCAGAAAGGCTGTAAAAAGAATTGGCGGTAGTCAGACACTTTGCCTAACTCACTTATCAATCCATAAGGAAATGGGTAAGAGATGAGTCAGCACGTAAAGGCATGCACCCTGAAAAAATCCTAAAAGGTGTGCTCCTCCTGTTTTTCCAGTCTTTACTTCTTCTGGGAGAACGTAAGGTGGACCTCGTGAGCTACGACTTGGTGAACTCTCTTCAACATTTTATTTTCAAACTTTTCAAAGGATGTTGAAATACTCTACTACTAGGTCAGCTATCTCCAGCTTACTGGTCTCCATGCAGATCAAACACGTGGTTGGATCTTTTTCTACTGGAATAATCTCTCACAACAACAGATCCACGTCTTTTTTCAGTCTTTATTTTCTGAAGTTGGTGAAGACTGTTCTCTCCCCGATAATTCCCTTCCTACAACAGGTCGGAATGCCAGGGGAGTAGTCTCCATCCCCCTACCCGTAGGGGTGTTTATGAATATAAACATTATGACATAATATTTTAATACGTAGTTACTCCTCTGCGCTGCAGCTCTTGTAGGGCCTCTCTGATAATGTTAGCCCAATCATCACGATCACTTGCATGCGTTCTTCATTTCTTAATTTTCATTTTTCGCAGATCATCCTCAACACCATCCAACCATCTTTTACGAGGTCTTCTTCTCAGTCTTCTACCACCAGGGTGTCCTAGGTATATTTTCTTAACCATCCTATCTTCAGGCATTCTCTTAACATGCCCTAACCATCTTAACATATTACTCCTTATTTCTGACACTATGTTAGGATGTTGATAGAGTTCCTTTAGTTCTCTATTCTTCCATATTCTCCACAGTCCGCCCTCCTTTGTTACACCAAAAATCTTTCTTAATACCTTCCTTTTCCATCTTTTGAGCAGCTCTTCTTCTGCAGTAGTCATGGTTCATGTTTCTGAGCCTTACATACCAACAGATCTAATCACTTTTCGATAGACTTTTATTTTCAAGATCCTACTTAGGTTATGTGACTTCATCCCCTTCAATAAAGCTTGGTAAGTCTTATTGTCTGCTGCAATCCTAGCTTTTATTTCTTCCTTTATTTCATTATCTTTTGTCACCAACACTCCCAAATACTTGAAATAGTCACATTTTTCATATTTGTTCCCATTTAATCCTAGAAAGTTATCGTTTCCAGTCGTACTTTTCCGTGAAGAGAACAAATACTGTGTTTCAGCACAGTTCACTTTAAGTCCAACTTTTTCTGCCTCCGTCTCTAATCTCTTCAGTCCTTCCTCTATGTCCTTGATATCATATCAACATCATCAGCGTAAGCTACGAGTAGGTTTTGTGATATACGGTTGAACAGTGTACCTCCTGGGTTGTTGACTTGTGTTTTTCTCATTGCCCGTTCCAGGACCACATTGAAGAGCATGGCGGATAGCACATCACCTTGTAGTGTACTCTGAGTAATTTAGAATTCTCTGATGAGGTTTCCTTCGATTTTAACCTTACATCTTGTATTCTTTAGGGTCATTTGTATTTATTTGTATCTGATTAATTTGGTTGGAAATTCCACGTCCACCATAGTCTGATATTGCTTATTTCTCTCAACACTAGCATACGCTTGCCGAAAATCCACAAACAATTGGTGTGCATCCACATTATGTTCATAACACTTCTCCATTATCTGTCTAACCATGAGGATATGGTCTGCCGTTGATCTGCCAGTCTAAAACCACATTGGTAGTCTCCAAGAATCTGCTCCACCAATGGGTTTAGCCTCCTAGCCAAGATTAGTCAAGACTTTATAGACCACACTTAACAGAGCTATGTCTTGGTAGTTCTCACAATTGGCCTTATCCTTTTTCTTATGAATTGGACAAATAATAACCAGGCTCCATTCCTCAGGCATCTGTTCTGATTCCCATATTTCCTCTATCAGTTGGTGAATGAGAAGTTTAAACTGTTCTCCTCCATATTTAGTCATCTCTGCTGAAATATTATCACTTCCTGGGGCTTTATTACTTTTTAGAGATTTTATCACCTCCTTTACTTCTCTTATAGATGGAACCAGTTCAGGGATTGTGTCTTGTTGTGACTCTTGCCATATATTAATATAATATTTTAAATACTTACTTAATATTTACGTTCCGTCTATTTTAAATGTAATATTTTTCATATTTTGAGATTTCAGTAGGTTAATCGAGTTGTGGAAAGATGATTGAATCTTATTATCCCCGATGATACTTTCCACAGCAAAATAGTCAAAAACCTATCATCACTGAGACAGAAAAGGACAGAACAAGAGATAAAGATAATGCAATAGTCAAGGACATTAAATAGAACTAAGAAATAATATCGTAATCGATTGCGTATTTAGATGATTAGAAAAACCATTCTAAAATTAAGGGAAGAATATTTCCCCGAAAATATTTGCTATTTAGTTATTCTATCGTTGAGAGATTCTTACTTTTTATTTATCTATTTATTTATTCCAACTATTTAGAAATATGTTATGAAAATCAGCAATGAGATAAATGACAAATTTGACAAATCGATACGATAGTTACTTGCTAAAAGTGTCAGGATTGAGTACAAGTAAGTAAATTTCACGTATCTATAAAAAGGTTTTCCCAATGTCATTTACTATAACAACTCATCGAATAGAATAGCATTATATTTCACAGAATCAGGCGACGTGTTCTGGAAATCCACAATGGAAATTTTGTACTTTTCCACAATTTTTATTTTAACAGTAATATTACTGTTAAAATAAAAACTGCGTGTGTATATACACACACGACCGGTTTTGACTACTGATCGTCATCTACTGGTCGATTAATCCATTATATTGTTAAAAATATTCTAAATGTGTCTCTGTAAACTACATTACAAGACAGTTAAAATTAGTGTTCCGTTGTGGATATGAGATAAAAGAATATGTCACCGTTAAAAAGAAAGTGCAGAAAATATTAACAACAAAAGGAGCATACCAGAGTCATGAAACTTTAATTGGTTTGGTCTGCAAAATTATTATAAGTGTATAAAGAGGGCTGATGGTGATGGAAGGAAGGGTTCAAAAAATATATAAAGAGATGATCAGATTTCTCTCAAACCTAAGGAGGAAGCATAGAAAAGTATTGTTGATAAAATAAACATTTAGTGAAATGGAATAGGTATGTCCTGATGTAGGAATCGATGACATTTTGCAGCGAGTAGATCATAGTTTAGAGAGAAACGGGTATTTCTACAGATCCTTTTCATTCCCCAGAAAAGCAATTTATTTGAAAGGCAGCTCCGTTGGCAGTAGAAAGAAAAGTGCTCCGGTCGATTTCTGCTCCTTTGGATTCTGCATCCACGAATCGGACGCGTGGGGGGTCGATTTGAATGACGTCATCCCAGAGAGTGTACGATTTGTACGTTGTTTGATTTATGCTTCCTCTACGGCGCAGAATCCACGTGTTTTCGACAGATTTAGGTACGCTTGGAATACTATTTGGCTTTTGTACAAAATTACATCGGATTCCTTAGTTCTTTAGCTACATCGTTGATTTTAGTAATTATTACTCTATTTATCGTGAACTTTTTATACACAAATTTAGTAACTATGACAGGAATCACTTTATTTGAATGGATGTTATTAAATTTATCTGAAACATTCTACTTTTGTGTCAAATTTTTTCATTCTTTAGTATTATTTCCGAGCAAATAGATCCGATGTTAATTCGCTATTATTTGAGTAGTTCTCCAAATTACATTTTCCTATTTCCTATTTATTTGCTTTTTGTATATTTTCAGATAAACTGTCTTATACTTTTCATTCAAATAAAAGTAGCCTTTGAATAATAACTTCTTTAATGGACACAGGAAGACATCGATTACATCACATACAACCATTCTCTAAACAGAAAAACCCGACTAGCCGGGACTCGAACCCGAGACCATGCAGCCACCGAGGGCCTTTCTTTCGCAATTGACATTTGGATTTCAACTTCCGCTTATTCACTTTTTATTTGTAATATTTTCAGGTATGATAAATGACTCATAGCCATCCACCGTTATACAGATGGAGGTTTGTATGAAACGAGTGAGTTTCCTCGGCAAATAAGCCGAGAGATTAAGAGGCGATTCTCTACGAATGAATTTAGTCCATCCTCGGTGTCCAAATAACGCCTCAAGATCCTGCAAAAGTGCCGATTGACGAATATCTTCCGCCGAATCCGCTCATTAGGGAGCTTTAGCAGGCGCTTAGCGGTTGACCGCTACATTCCTAAAACCTCAATGCGCATGCGCAAAACTGTTTCCTGGTCTAACTCGCACGCAGGTATATTTTTTGTTTTTTCACGTCGCCGATAGGACTAAATCCGATAGTCGCCGATAGGATGCTAAAGCACTATTATCTGAGGCTAGTGGCAGCGGTCTCCCTTGAAGCAGTGAAGGTGAAAACCAAATTGGTTGGAAGGCAAAAATCATTCAATTACAGTCGTGGTACGAGGGTATTTCAGAATTAAATAAAATTAAACGGATTTCGTATTTTCCATTTGAGTCCGTTTGATTTTATTTAATAATGGCGTTCCACCAAGTAAGGTCGGATCATATTTAAGGTGTTTCAGAAAGTACGACCACCTTTTTTTCCCAAAAATATTCATTCTATATATAACACACGATTATGCTATTTCTAATGTTTTAATCTCTATTTGAAAATTATTAAAATATTCTATTAATCGCCGAGGGCGAACTAAATCCTTTTACATACAGTGCACATAATGTTTATTACTTTTTTGAGGAATTAGAGGGATTCTTTGCCTGTTAGGAACGACTCGAAACCTCTTTGCAAAAGTCTCCGATGGTGAGGCCCACTTGAGTTTATCGCTGTACCTCAGATACCTGTTGCCTATTTGGAAAGTTCGAATTGTCCTTCATTTGGAATAACAGACGATTCCAACGGACATTTGGCCGGGATTTTTTTCCCGAATATTCTCGCACGTATCTTGTTTACACAACTGACAGACAGCTACAAACTGAAGCGTAAAACGGAAAGGAGGATGTCCGAATAGAATTCACTTCCAGCTCAATCCCAGAAATATATTTTCTTTTTTATTTCGAGTCAATTTATATTATCAATAAATTAAATGTATTTTGAGTGAGCTTGAAATGGAAACCTGCGAGGAAATTATAGTGCTTATCACCGCAAAAGTTACTTGCTTCCATTGAGTGAGCTAGTGTTGTAATAATTTCATAAAGTACCGGCACTTTTTTAAGAACATGGCTCAATTCCACCTCCATCTCATTGCTCAGCCTCATAGCGTTCAGGAAACTTCCTCCGGTATTACTATCCTCACTTATGCCAAGCTGCCGATAGATTGTCGCAGATTTTTCATTTATGACAGGCGGAATTCAAAAGAAAAGGATTATTCCTGGGATTCTTGTGAAGCAGGATTTTCTATCCTCGACTCACAATCGTTTCAAAATATCGCATATGAATTATCTTTCTTCCTCGAACTCGCGAGCATGCATTTCATCTACTGGGTCCCATATACCCGCCTCGTATTCCATATGGGGACTAACTAAGGTGAAATAACATGGCTCTCTAACCTTTTCGTCGCATCTAAATACAATGCGCCTTAAAAAACAGTGCTTTTTCGTCGCTTTGCCACAGATTTTTCGAATATGTGTGCTCAAGAATTAATCTAACGACGTTGTACATCTCCTCTCCCCTTTTTATGTACAGAGTATTCGGATGCTTCAGAATATTATAAAAGAAGAATTTCTCTCGCCTCATAGGATCCCTACCCAACTCAGCCATTTTCCCCGCGTGTTACACGCCATCAAACAACCGTCACGTCACCATCCAGTAAGCGATTCTGTGGACACGGAGCGAAGGTCGACAAAAATCTAAAAAATGCTTTTAAACATAATGAAGTATAATTTCTATTGGTATAATTCTCCTTTCATCTGAGAGTGCAGGTGGCTTAAAGGAATTCTCCAATACCTGCTCAATCAATTTTTCGAGCGCTCACAGTTTGAAGAACCTTCAAACTGTGAGCTAATGGTCTTTAAAGAGAATTGACTTTTGCCTTTGGTATTAAATTTTGTTATCTTAACCTCTACAATTAAGAGAGATGTCATAATTCAATTTTCTGCTTTCATAAATAAAAATTATAAAATTTTGTTTCACCATAAAATGCGACAGAGTAACCTAATACCAATGATACTTCCGTCGTATTGCTAAATCATGAGAAATATTCTGCAGCATATAACGCCCAAAATTCCTGAAGGATCATTGTATCTCTCTTAGTGATCGTAGATACTGTAAAATTAGGAACTTATTTTAAAACCAGCATTCGAATCTACAACATACATTTTTTCTGCTGACGATGTAACCTTTAACAGCTAGGATATATTTCCGGCTATTTAACTTTATTTTCAATGTGATAACTCCTGATTTCGAAGGGGGATTTTCTCGATTTATCATCCTAAGTTCCTCGGAGTGAATGAACGGAAAAGCGGAAAAATTCAACATAACGAATGGAATTTCCTTCCTTAGAACCTAATCTGTTACGTAAGGTCCCACATTTTTGTAGATTGCCGCTACATCGAGCTCAAGATTTTTGATATAGGTGACCTACGTGCATGAAAACCGAAGGAGAACCGGAGGAATGTGTACAGAGAAGGATTTGGACTACACAACCATATTTTAGAAAGGGTTACCGTCAACAAAATTGCAGAGTAGGGTTATATAAACATTTTATATTATTTTGCTATGTCGCAATCCTCATATCAGTTTTTAAACCGTTTCCTGGTATCAAAACTTGTATTTATATTTCTGGTAGAAATAATAGTAGAAGTTGAGCATTTTCCTTACATTTTTCCTCTAGCTGCTTCAACTGCTGGTAATCTTGTAACGTCAAAGAGTTTTTCATCATTCATTCATTCATTCATCTGCGCAATTGTCATTGTCATTAATTCGTCAGAAGAAGGCCACGATCACAGTTTACGGCTGTTACTGCTTAAGCTACGAGAGATGCGTCCCAGAAGATGCAATGTATCGAGCCAAGTTTCGATAAAGTTGATAGGGCAAGCGATAAAAGAACACGCTCTGCGATTTTATTTGGAAATCCTTGACGAAAAGGAGATACGAATCTCGGTTAAGATTAATGAATAAATACAGAGAAATTACGCTCTCGGGAGATCGTGCCAACCACCTGCTACGATCCGATGAAGTTCGTGATAGAATAAATTATTCGTAACGTACGTATACCCTGTAGTAAATCTCCGCTTCGCTTGGAAACGTTCGCTTTTCCCCCGAGAGGTCGCTTGTTTTCACACCCGTCGATAGGTGGCAGGGTCTGAACGTGAATGTAAACGTACGGTTACGAGAGAGCGAAGATTTGGACACATTTATCCAATATAAGGCAAATTCGAATCGTCGCTGAGCATCCGATTCGATTAATATCGATCGATAGTCCTCGTTCGCATAAGAGAGTCATCTCCGGCAGCAAAAAGGGATTTTGAGGAAACGCGGTGGATTTGGGTGGGGATGAATGTTGGAAGGGATGTTTCATGGGGAGAGTTATTTCTTTGAAATGCAAGTAGAACACGATATCGAAGACTCCATCCTGGATATCGCTTTGACCTAGATATGGCTAAATGAAGGGAAAGGCATGAATGTGAGACTAACAGCCTTATAGGACGTAATTGGGACCAGATAGTCATACCAAACATACAACCCATTTACACGTAACGTATGCCATGTATATGTTACATTAAGAAAGTGGAGTATTTATTAATCTTTATTCGACGTATGATTTAGAAGTTCCTTAACTAACGATGTAAAAGCCGAATTTTATATTCGGTAGAGCGCAATGGATATTGTTTGTGATGAACAGTCAAATAAATGTAAACACGACACTGCTGAGCTCAGGTTTCTGAGACCAAACAGGTGGTACTGAGCGGGGGTTAAACAACAAAAGCAAGAAAACGATGGTAGTTGCTTTAATTGTAATTTACAGTTTTTTGTCGTCCAATTAGAGCTCCCTCTTGACGAGTCTTGTTTGACCTTCCTTGGATTTATGTTTCTCCGAAAATTACATAAATATATACATTTTCCTCCAAAAATGTACTATAAAAATGTTAATTTCTACATTAAATATCATTCATACAAGATTAAAAGAAGACTGACTGGAAATCATAATGTTGTATCATATTGTATTGAACAGAATGGTAAATCATAACTGTGCGAATTTGTTTTGAAATTAATTATTAATCTTAATTGTTTGCTAATTGTACTGAAATTAATTGAAACCATAATTGTATGTAAAACATTATTATTAACACATTGTTAATATTAAAATATTATTTTTGTTGTTATCATTATTATTAGAACGGCGAAAAAAGTAGGAGATTAGAAATCCATGACTTAGAAGCATCATATGAGGGAGTCGAGAATGGAACTCATATTCTTGACTCACTCAATAAGATAGCCTATAACTTAGTAATTCCTTTCGTTGAAGAGGATATTGAAGATACTTATCGTCTGCTCAAGAGAAAACCTGATTCCTCCATTTCTATTGTGGTTCATTTCAATTGGAAGAAGACCATTGGATCTGAGCAAGGAAAAATATATTAACAAACAACATTTCCGTCGGTAGCAGTGACAGGAAAACTTTCATTAGTGAAAATATGACCCCTTAGCGTAAACGTTTGCTTTGGCTGGTTAAAACTAAATGTTAGAACTTTTAATTCGTATGTGGTAAAATTTGTATGGGTTAGAAACGGTAGAATTTATGCATGCAAAGCCAAGGGTCATAACTCTATCAAAATTACTAATGAGGGAGACCTAAATAAAATTTCTTAATATAAATTATGTGTTTCGATTTGTTCTGTCTTTTAATCTCTTTTGGAGTGTTGGGGGATATCTGCTCTTGGCAAAGTCGATAAAATTTGAAGAGTTCTTTTATGGACTCTCTATAAATTAAAATAGTGCATTTGAAAATTAGAAGTATCATAAATAACTTTGATGAGTTAATCACTTACATTTTGTGATATTGACGATATTGAGTTAACTGAAATGTCTGTGGAAGATCATGAAATCGATTTGTTTAGAATTGAGGTATAATCTGTGAGTTTTTGTAGTAAATCTAGTGGGAAAGGAGGTGATATTACTACATTTTTATAATCTTTTTACTGATTCAGTAATATAAGAATGTCTTTTTTCAAATGTATTAATCCTACTACATTTGAGTTACTAGCAGGTAAGTTGGAATTTGGACATTCTAACTTTATGCTTTTGAAAGAATGTGTTTACCGTCCTCCGATTACGACCATTGTACAGTTTATCGAACTTAAAAGTTATATTTCTTCATGTACCGGGAATGATTGCATCCTTGTGGGTGACATCAACGTCAATCTAATAAGAAAGTTAAGCAGTCAGTGTTTATGATAATATGTTGCATTGTCTTGATTACCTCAACAGTATTCTCGATTATACTAGGGAAGAACTAAGAAACAGTATCCTCTGTTAACCCCCTACAGACATTCATCTTAATTTCATACATTTAAAGGTATAGAGGATGGAACTGACGCTTTTGTAATTCAAACCAATATCTCTAATCATTACCTAACAGACATAGACACTCCTGTTCCTGTCCACTACTGTAATGTTTTAAAGTATAATCTTGAGATTGATTCGAATTAATTATAATGAAAAGGATCTAACAAGGGGAGTACCACCTCTGTGGTGAACGGATTCCCGCGAGACTTTCAGAGTATGTTCCTTGCTCAAAAATAATAGACACGTGTCCGACCATTGACACAACTAGGCATTTTTAACGCAAAATTAGCAACAGAAAACGGCAACCACGCCATGAAGATCACGAAACTTTCCTTGTAGACAAATAATTTCTCCCGTTTTTTTTACTAATAACTTACTTTTTGCAATTAAATTTTATCTCCCTACCCTCCAAACATAATTTACCTTTTCCGTCAATATTTATCCAAATATATATTAGATCTACAGAATGCATTATATTGCTACATATAGGATTAGAATTCCTAGCCTAAACCACAAGTGTCACTCACTTGGCCCCTTTATGTCGTACAAGCCTCAACAGGAAACCCCAGGAATAATGAGATATCCATCCTAGACATTAAGTTGGATCCCAGAATGTCCAATATTTCCGATTTTTCCACTAAGAAGTATGAATGCATTGTACAAATTAAAAAAAATTATTTCGAGTACTTCCCTGGAATTTACTGGATAAGAATCAGAGAAAACAAAATATTTCAAAGGGAAAGCAGAGATTTTGCATATGGAACTATTTCATTAAACTTCAAATCAACTAATAAGCTAATGATGGTTGTGTTATAAGTTGAAAGTAGATAGTTATAAGATGTTTTTTGGAGTTTACTTTCAACTTATTTCAAATCAACTGATAGTAATTAATATCATAGATAAACTTTACAATAACAAGCCTCCTGGTTATGATAAAATTAGGGTGTTTGATGTAAAAATGATGAAGAATATTCCCAGTCTTTCTCTGGCTAAGCTGAGTTGAGAGACCGGCATGGCCCGTCATAATTGTAATGAAACTATAATTCGCCCTGTTTTCAAATGTGGTTCAACTTCTAGCATTGGGGATAATCAGTCAATTGCAATCCTGCCTAATTTCCATAGAATTTTTAAATGTCATGCGACCGCATGCCTAAATAGATATATCAAAGAAAATGATTTGTTTTCAAATTTCCAATTGGGCTTCCGCGAAAAATGGAAATAGCGGATGCTTTCTTACGCCTCTGAATATTTAATACAGTAACGCAGATGCTTACAATCCTATTTTGGTGCTTTATATTGACTTTAGGTAAGCCTTCGACATCTTACCTCATGCGTCCCTTCTGAAGATTTTAAAACAATATGGTAATGTGGGCGTTTTTAATAGCTGGTTTTCTATAGTTATTTGTCTAACAGAAACAGCAGGGTTAAGTTAGCGGATGTGCTCAGCGATTGATATAAGATAGATTATGGGGTTCTTCAAGGATCAATCTTAGGTCCAACAACTTTATTCTATTTATTAGTTAATGACATTTACAATATAGTAAGGAAGTACACTGTGATTCAGTATGCTGATGATTCGTTACTTATACTCGTCCATAAAAACCTTGATAAAACGAGGTGATGATACAGATAGATTTCAATTTGAACTTGAAATGGGCTCAAGATAGAGATCTGGTCGTAAAATCCGATAAGACTTTTGTGATGCATATTCATTCAATACTAATCTCGTAATATTGATTAATCAAGCCATGAGTGCTCAAGTCTTCACCAGAACTACGGGCACTTTCACTGTCCTACTGTTAAAAATGTTAACGAACAGACTTAACTTGGACTGGTTGTTGATAGTCATCTTAAGTGAGATTCTCACATATATAAATTATGTAACAAGCTACGACGGATTCTGCTTAAATTCAATTACTTGCGCAACAAATTACCAATGAAATATTTACGTTTGACCTACTTTGCTCTGTTTGAGTCACACGTCAGATATGGCGTAATTCGCTGGCAGTGCCTCCACTTTCCTCATTGAGAGAGTAAAGAAAATTCAAATTTGGTTGTTGAAACTAATGGTCACTTCTAATGATAGATCTCAAATATGTTCAGGTAAATAAAAAAAATATTCGGGCTCCCAAATAGCCAAGTGAGCATTAAAAAATATTCAAACAGAAAATGACCTTAAAAATACAAATGAGAAACAGAATACATCAACTTATCAGATATAATAGATATTCGAATCAATAATTTATTATTAAAAGCTCTTCCAAAAGTACTCAAGGGGTTATACACAGTTTTTATTTTTGTTTCACAAGTGCGGAAAGGTATATTCCAGCCTATGATTACATATGAATTGTAGTATTTAAGTTTAAATAAGCAGCTAATTTAAGCAGTCTTGGGTTCGGTTTCCAGTGGATGCAAAATGCTGTGAAGCACGTTTGAAATTACTACTACTGCTGTGATTAATTTGCATCCCAAATTTTCATACTTCATAATTTTGGTGTCTTTAATACTTATTTTGAACGTTTTTCGACCACAGATTTTCCTTTTCTGGAGATAAAATATTTTTTTCGACAATTTATCATAGTAACTTTACTACAGTGGAACTTCGACTTACGAACCGCTAAACATACGAACTTTTTTCGTACTCCATTATGGCCTCTAACTTCGACATACGAACCGTGGTGCTTTTATAATCCCGACTACTGAATGTCATCAGAGGCCGAAGAAGTTAGCAACCAGAAAGAAGCCGTTAAAACAATGCAAAAAAGAACTTGCAACATGAAAACAGTGAAATAAGAGAGAAAGTGGAATNTTACTACAGTGGAACTTCGACTTACGAACCGCTAAACATACGAACTTTTCGACATACGAACTTCTTTCGTACTCAAATATGACCTCCAGATACAAACTCAATTTCGACATACGAACCGTGGTGCTTTTATAATCCCGACTACTGAATGTCATCAGAGGCCGAAGAAGTTAGCAACCAGAAAGAAGCCGTTAAAACAAATTATGTAGAAATGATACGCTTACCTGTGCTGTAAATATTCTCGCAAGCATTTTTCGGAAATTATTTCTTATTTATACATTATTTTGTTCTTCCTTGTTTAACATTGCGTGTTTTAGAATGCGAACGCGTTTTTTATTGATTAAATATGCGTCTATTTTTGTCGTTTAGGACACTTTCCTTTTTTATCAACTCTCACGCGTTTCCTTATCCGCTAACCCTTCCCTATGGACGCTGTCCTACACCCCAACGGATTTTACGTCGTTTATAGCTGGAGTTATGAAGTTTATTTCCACTCAAAGATTTTCTCCCTAAATATATTAATATTGTACGATATACGTGCTTATAAAGGCCTAGTTACATTTTCGCCGGGAAAGTCTCAAATAACAATAATTACAACCTCACGTATGTGCGGTCGAATTTATTGTCGATAAATATCCTGGCGCAAACTTTGGAAAAATGTGAGCTAGCGAAAAAGAATACCGCGAGATGGCGACGAAATAAGTCGAACGGCGGATGACGCAATGAAGTCGAGACCAGCGCCTCGGTCGGAGAAGCGAGGAAATCAATACTCCACGTGTGGATCAGCCCACGCCGTGCTGACCTACGCATCGCTCCAAAGGAGGCACTCATCTGTGTCGTAGGCAAGAGCTGCATTACATGTTTTTCTGCAGGTTCAACTCTGGCTCAGGGAATATTCGATTTTTATGTTTCTGGGCGATGACGAAAGACGAAATGGATTTCCTCTTCCCCTTTTTGTTACGATAAGCGTACGATTACAAAAAAATTAATGTATCGGTGGATTACTTGGTTTATACGCCCACTGTCACACGCCTACAGGCGGTTTGCTTGCGGAGGAAGAGGCGATGAAAGAAATATTTCCATTTTGATCACGGTTTACGATGTGATGAAATAAAAGCGCATGTATTAATTCTTTTATGCACGCAAATTTCTGCTTGTATGCATTAATTCCTAGCGTGCTTCAGCTTTATTAGTTACAGGAGGGTTACATAGCCCGGGCTGCATGCGGGCAATTAACCAATTCAGTTGCCATATTTAGCTAGTGCTTCAGTCCTAATAGTTCCTTACAATTTTCTAACGTAAAACATAGAAGGGAGCAATTTTTGATTGTACGATAATCTTACCTAATAATCAAACCAATTAAATATCATCAAACATTACTCCTGATTTTCTTCTTCCGCTGATTCTTAGAGTATTCGGAAGAAGAACCAAGCATGCAAAGTTAAATAGACATCCTATCGGCGGTAATAATTATCGAAAAACATAATCACCGATTATAATCGAATTGGAATTATTAATTATCGATAACAGTGGGTTTACTTATTTATTTACTACAATCTAATAATTCGACTTTGTAGTAGTCCTCCTAAATAAAGAATAAGGAAAAAGAACACTCCAACATTTACCACGATATTTTATTACACGATCATGGTTTCGACCCTTTAGGTCATCAGCAGGTGACAAGACATTTCCAGTAAAGTTCACATATTAATAGAGTGGGAAGTGGAAGTGAGGGAGTGGGTGTTGATGGGAAGGTTGAGTAGAGGAGGGGGTGGATATATATATACTACCCGAAATCCCGTTTATTCTCAACGCGGAAATTGATATTGATTAATAAAATACTAAGTTCGATGTACTGGACTGTGAAGAAAACATTACATTGTTCATTAGCTTCATTTAATGAGACTGAGGAATAACAGTTCACTCAAGGAAAAACACATATTTCCCTGTAAATCCACTCGGTGACAATAGCGTTGAAGACGACGAAATTTCCTTCGCGCACCTAATTTTTGCGTAAAAATCTAAAAATCTCTTAAAGTCCCTAAATGTTTTACTTTTCTGTCCCTGCACTGATGAATGTCTTATTTTTTCAGCTACTGATTGTGAAGAATCAGCAAATAACTGCCAAATATGCGAAATAGAGCTGATTAAGAAACACTCCTAATCGGTCGTAACTTTGACTACACGATTCGTCATCGTACACAAAAAAATATTTAAATTTCCTCCTTTCTGTAAAGTTTATCATTATTTCTTAGCATCATCTTAAAATTCGTTAAATTTCACGTGTGGAATAGAAAAGAAAAGGGTAAGTACACGAGCTCGGCTTCAACAATTGACTTCGTCGTTAGGGAAACCGGTTGTTTACAACTACATTTCAAACATTTTCGTGCATATAATCAAAACCATCGCAATTTTGATTGAAAGCAATATTCGACCAGATTAAAAGTCTTCATTCAATTTTCCTTCTTTTGGTGCTTGTTTCGATTTCATGCGACCATTCTTTCTAATTTAATTTTGCAAAATAAGAAACCCTGTAACGGATGAAATGAAGTTTACGTGTATTTCTTACAGGAACGCTCGACTCGTCTGAAATCGAACTGGGGACCGTCGGGCACATAAAAAGCAGCCAATTATCCGTGGATGGAGGACTTTTAGTAAAGTGCAACGTTTAAAATTTTTGCGCCTGTTGAGTCTTGAGTTTTAGTCGAAATATATACACACACACTCTACTTCATAGTATAGATTTAAAGTAGTGGCTCACAACATTTTTCCGTTGCTTAGGAGATATTTTTCTAGGGGCCGCATCAAGAAAAATTTCGAAACAGAATAAAGCTATTGAATGAAGTTGATTGAGTTAGGGATTCGAGTTCCGCATCGAGCACATTCTAAGCAATCCAAAGGCCATCCTCAATCTTATTGCATTGGTCCCGCCAACAGGTGTTTCTAGACAGGAGTTCACATTTCCAGTGGAATATCCTCCTTGAAAACATAAGTAAGTGAGTATTAAAGTTAATGGTAGATAACGAAAACATTATACCATCATTAAGATATTTTAGATGAGCGGTCGCGGGCCGCATAAAAGACGCTTAAGGATTGTGCACCTATTTTAAATCTTGTCGCAGACTAATGTCAGGTGGCAGCACAACCCATATCAACTCTTAAGAAATTGAAAAATACTCACTCATACATTATGCATTAGTTAGAGTAGTGAAATTATTTACAGCATATTCAAAATACAAATTAATCTTTCTTATCGCTTCCTTCTATCAAGTCTAAACTTTCAACCATTATATAAATCTTTATAGATACTACCACAACCAAGAGTTTACATTAGTTGTAATATCAAAATCTCAAAATTTATGAATCACTGAAACTTATTATAATTAATCATAATTAATTTAGAATATTTACAATAAACTGATACACATTCATATTCTCATATCTCTTCATATACCTTTCCGTAAAATCTTTGTTCGTTTTCCGTAATGGCTTTAAGACCTCTTCAATAACGTTTACTTTTCTTTACCATTCTTTTACCTTTACGTTAAAAAACGAGTATTCAACCATATCAGTGTTTTGTTTTCTTAATTTCACCATCTCTGTATGATCCCCGCGTCATTTTTTATCGCAGCAGTAATTTTAATAGTCCCTCCGCAAATGAGGTCATTCCGCACATTGATCTCCATCGGAAATCGAACTCGAGACCGCTTTTGCCATAGGCGAACGCGCTACCCACTTGCCTATTCCGGAGGCCAACGTTTTATGCCCACCCTAAAATGAAGATTGCCCTAAGGATTGAGTAAAGGTGCTTTTACTTTGGACGGTAAAGCCGTGCGGATGGATCCCAAGGAATAACACGTGCGAAAAATAGCGACAGGTCTGGGACTCGACCAGGTCTCCAACTTTCCGGGCAGGTGTTCTAACCACTGAACTACCAAGAAACGTCTCTGCCACATTATTTGGAAATGCTATGTTGTAGATTTTTAGCTGAGCGGCCTCTAAAGGAAATAGATCTACTATATATAGTATATTAATAGATATAATAGAAATACTGGGCAATACACAAATTAACGTTGAAAGAAAATTGATAAGCGTCATAAACATCCTTACTATTATTGGAGATTCCCCAATTTCTGGGGAAAAAAGATAATAAAATTCGTAATCTATTTTTCCGCCTCCTCAGCCGATTCCATAGACCATCGTAGTTGCGGGTCTAGTGCTGTCTTTATTAAAACAGTACAATCCGTGAATAAGAAAGCTTCAAGTTTTGCTGGTGGGAAGTTCTAAATCCCCTGCATTTGTTTATCATTATCATAACTTCCTAAAACGAGTGCTGCAATTGAAAATCCCGCCGAATGCGAAGTGTCTGCTGTGATTTCTTTTTTGGCAAAAATCTCCCAGATTCAAATAGTATGGTCAAACATACATCCATTTTAAGAGTTTCTTGATCCACCAGATTTACGAAAGGACATTTATATATTGTTTTGACGCGATCAATTTGGCGAAGAAATATTACGGCGAGAAATGAAAAGATTTTTTAAATGTTGATTTCATAGTTCAGCGTTGCCAGAAGTCCAAATTACAACGTACATTAAAATAAATAAATGTACAGCATTAATTGACAACATACTCCTTTATACATTTAATTATGAGCGAATTTATCTTAAATTTCTCCCGCATTAATCAAAAATGTACCGGTGACAAATAAATCAAATTATAGACAGAAAATTAACAGCTTAGGAGGACCAGATGTATACAAGGAGAGAAATGTTTTGAAATGAATTGAATGAAGGCTTGATGAAGGAGTTCCCTAGTGTTTAAATAATCCTGATAATTTGAAATTCCTAAATTCAGTTTAATAGAAAATTAAGAGTTTAAGAGTTTGTAAAATTTCAAAAAAGTTTGGCATTGTATTTTGCCCACTTGGGACTAAATAGAGTGACTAAGAAAAGTTTAAATTTTAGATATATTAATTTGTATGAATATGTACAAAAGCAACCATTTTTTTAACGAATCATAAGTGATTATTTAGTTAGATCGTAACGAAAAACAAAGTTGCTTATTTTGCTATAACTATAAATAGAATCAAAGATTTCTTTCGTTTTACCGCATACTATTTACACGACTTGACTACGTCCTAAAAATATGAGGCACAAGTAATTCAAGATGCCAAAACAACTGTCTTCTTAGCATCGTTGTAGATTGTATACTGCGATTTGTATTCGAGCGGCTTTTCTCCGGCGTGTTCCTCTTTGTCATCCGCTCTTGCGCCGAGCAGTGTTTTCGCCCGGTGAACGCAAATACTCACTCTCTGCCCGAGAATGTCGAAGTCGCGGATTGTGGGCCGCATGCGAATACAAGGAGATGTGGGAAACGTTAGAATATATTACAATTTAAAAGGAATTAAAAAGTACGCTACCGATAGCATGAGCCATCGCTCAAGTAAATGGAAACTACTCGCTTAAGTATACAGAAATGAAACCTTCGAAGTTGCTCGCATTTCTTTTAGTTTTGTTTGTAGCTGGTTAGATTTCGTTTCCTCGGTGCGAATTAAATTTTATTTTTTATTTAAATTTTCTCTCGTCGTACGCTAACGATCATTCTATTCCTCCAGTCCGTAGTTATTTTCTCATCAAAATCTGTCGGCGGTATAAATAAACGAAAAATTGCTCATGAATGTCGAAATTCCCAAAAAAAGGTGACATTGGAGTATTTTTGCTAAGTAGAAAATTTAATTATCTGCCTGAAATATAAAAATCCAATAAGTACACCAAAATTACGTAGAAGCTCTGGTGCACTTACAGGGACTTAGAGTAAATTGTAAAAAACATCAATCAAAAAATGATAATTAGGAGGGATTAATGGTAAGAGAAAATGGAGTTAACTGTTGCAAAGAAACAGCGCTGTAAACCTTTTCATTCTTGTCAACTACTGAGCCCAAACTGAAGAAGTCGAGAAACAACCGCTCACAATCGATCCTTTACTCGTATAAGAATTTTCTAATTACCCGATCTCCCGGATACGTACCCTTCGGGGTTTAAAATGCGCACATGGAGGTAACACAATGTTTCGAAGCAATTTTCTGGAATCATTTTTTTGGCATCACTTCGCCGAAATTTTCATTTGTACTCATCTCATTACAAAATCTGATAAAACCGATATTTGATGAAACTCTGCCTTTGGGTTGAAAAATTGCTTTCGAGGGAAAGGCTTTTCCCTGTGCTCTTCGAATATCGAATTAATAAAGACGGCGTCGACGGAGGGGAAGCGACGGTGCCTCCAATAATCGCGTCTTCATATATGAAGCGGAAGGGAAAATACCGTCGAGAAAATTACGGCGAATTTATTCGAGGCGAAGCGATTACGGAAAAATACGCTTATTCTGAGAAGTCCCATTAGTAGAGGGAAGACTCTTCCTTCCTTTCGTTAATTTTCGCTTACTCCTTAAAGATATTGCGTCTATCTTCTTTGCTTTTTCATCTCCCTGCAATTTCTGCAAGTCGACAAGAACCTCTGTCGATAACTTGACGAAGTGGAGAGTTTGATAAAAGACTCGGCAAATTGCGAGATATGAATATCCGATATATCCGCCGAATAGTATGCTTATTTAACAACATTTGTTGAGATATCCCTGAAATCTTTGTTAATTGTCACTGCGTATTTGCAGAAATTATTTTGGGATTTTATTTGGGTTTTTATTATACAGTTTAATGCCCGTTTAATTAACCGGTCGCGGTGGCGGAGTGGTTAGCGTTCCAACACTAAAATCCCGGGTTCGAATCCCGACTCACCGGATTTTTCCGATTAGGGAATGGTTGTGTGTGTTTGTGAACAGTAATAACTATTTAAATGGATGTAATTGGGGTTTTCCTGTTTCCATCAGAGAAGTTATTATTATTATTAATTTGGAGTTCTTTCAAACATACTTCGACGATGTATGGGATATAATTACTCATTATTTCTCCTGATGTTATAGTCGTGCTTTGAATTACTACTTTCAAACGTTTTTTATTTTTACGTTCATACATTATTATTATCTAGTAAGTGAGATATAACATAACACCTATTCATCTACGTCTACATAAATACCCTGCAAGCCGCCTTACGGCGTGTGGCAGGGGGTGAAAACACCGGGCGTTTGGACTATTTTTTAGCCTATTATTATTATGTATAGTTCGCGGAAAGAATGTATTCTTAACACTTAACCTATTAATAGTCTTAATACCGTATTAAGTGGGACAAGCATCAGTATCTATGATAACATCGTAAGAGTGTCATCCGAATGTCTCTTGTGGGTCATGGTGGTGAGTGTTTGCGGATGGTGGAGGGGTTGGTACGAAAAAGTAGTCTCTAGTGCCACAAAGCCAATCTGTCCAATTCACTTTATTCTCCTAATCTTAACAATAACAATTTCCTACATCTCATAAAGAGCCCATAACTCCCCACACCCATTCCACCATTCCTTACTCCTGTGCGAACTCTTACTTATCGTATTTGACGGCGTTTAAGATGCACCTTCATTTCAGTTGATGGCACAAAAGAAAAAAAAGTCCACGCGGAAGCGCGGCACCGCTATAACTTAAGACGTAGTTCCTTTTAGTTCTTATGTTTCAGAAAAGCCAAACAGGTGTCCCAATCATTGATGTGATTGATTAAACAAACATTTCTACTTGGAAAGAAGATTACACGCTGTTTTTTTCATGATCAGATGTGATCAAATACGATCAAGTTCGTTCGATATCTCGCTCGCTACTTCTTTGCAGAAGCGAGCAAAACGACATTCGCGCAACTGCAAGGAGCTTAATGATAACAATCACAACTACAACATTCTTTAACAGAATAATAAATATTCTATATTAGTAAACATAATTAGTATAAATATAATGGAGTCAGTGTTGAACATGGAGTTCGAACCTTCACATTTAAGACGTGGGTGATTTTTTGAGCCATGACTTTGGAAAAAGGTGCGTCTCATACGCCGTCAAATAAGGCACTTTTCATACGTCTCGATCGTGCCTTTAATGCCTTCTTCTAGTCCATTTATTTCTCTCTCATACGACCTCTCTTGGAATATTCCAACTCTATTTTCACGTATTATATCCTAAAAAACACACAAAGAGACGGTCCTTCGTAGAGTAGCTCGGTTTGTTAATGAAGATACTGGGTTCGACAATTTTGGATATTGAGGATTTTGGATATTGATTGAGTCCCACGGGTTGGGCTACAGGAAAAAACACGTTAATATAGAGGAAAGCCTTTGGATAAATTTAACAGAGCAAAAGTCGTCGACGAAGTCGTTAACCTTGTTATTCCACCAAACGATGTTTGCAAAATTGCAAGAGAGAACCAAACAATGATACTCGGATATAATTGGCAGGACGGAGAGTTACTTTTTTTTCCTCTGAATATTAGAATGGAATGTCCGTTATTATACACTCCTGCCACACGCCATTTAAGGGTAAATATATTAGTATAGTGGAAAAGACTCTGGCAATGTCTGTTGGGACCTCCAAATTTTCGGTTCCCTGTCAGCCAAATGTTCTTATCAATTCGTGGCGAGAAAGATATCTTCTCATAAAACTACCTCTATTGCCTCGTAGCGAGCAGGTTTCTCTTATAGAACTATTTCTTAAGCCGTTCCATCCAAATTAGTTATCTCCAACCGTGAGGTTGGCAGAGCAGGAAGTCAATGCCTCTGTGGCAGAGGACAGTATTTCTCCATAAAGAACTCCCGGGAATCAAGAAAGGCGTTCGAAAGGCAGGATACTCATATACAACCGCTATCAAAGAGAGGAAATCGACGTTGAGTAAAGAGCAGAACCAGAGTGGATGCAGTCGCAAGTGCCTTATTTTACACCGAAGGAAAGATGTTGGGAATATAGTATCTATAGGATTCTTTGTAAAATTGTAGAGATTATGAATCAATCGCATTGCCCAGAACTGCAGGGTCACAGACATCGGCTGATAAATATGTGTCGCACGCCAAAGGAAACGTTTTATGAAGAAAAAAGAAGATGTTAAAGGAAATAATCCTAAAATCTTAGACTGAATATATTTAGAAAAAGAGCTCATGAAAAAAAAGGTACATTTAATCGAGAGAGTGTATGGAAATTGGAAGGTATGGTGAAGTAAAAACCCAACCCAATGCAACCCTGCTCAAGAAATAGAAAAGCAGGTGTTCGACGAAGCACACCTTCGGGTCGACAGAACACCGGAAAACACCAGAATGGAAAGCCAAAGTTATAATTCACGAAATTCTTTTCCTTTGCCTCTATTAAATGTCGCAATATTGATTTCAGCTGCACAAAATGCACTAAAACTATAGATTTTACATGAAATGTAAATTGAAAATTGTAAAAATTACTCAGCTATGCATAAACTGAATAAGCATATGGCATCAAATTTGCGTAAATAAGTCAAGTCAGCAATAGCACAATGTCATTATAAAACAACAAACCATTACGGATCATTATAAAATATTTATACATACTTAAAGAGTTTTATAAGCTACAAAACTTGGAGATAATTTTAAAATTATTTCACAAATAGTAACTAAACCAGGGTAGTAATCACTGATAAATCCTTGTAATTTTGGAGAGCAGTCACTATTTCCCTGATACTGGTATTAAATAAATTTATAGAATTAGCTCTTAGATAATCATTGCTTAATTGTGTTACCTGGTATTGGATGAGTTACACAAGTAATTGATTACGTATTTATCGTTGACAAAGTTAACATTTGATTTTGCGATATTTTTTGGAATATGATTTTATTATTTTGATATTATTTGAATGTATGGCATTAATTCTGAACAGTCAATTTTAGCATTAACCAATTTATATAAAAAATTAAATGTGATCAATTTAAGTTTAAAATTAATAAATTACTCTGATGCATAACCAATAAGACTCGGAAGATTGCTTATCTGTCAGAGAAGATGCTTTGTCTTTCACACCTTCAATGATGTTATTATGATGATTGATAACACCAATGTTAGCGTCGGTATTCCTCAATCAGATCCATTCAATCGCTATTCAATTCCTTTAATTTTCACATTCTCCTCCAAAACAACGTTTCTCGCTTCCCCACGCGATCACACTCTTGTAAACAATCAGAAGAAAGTCTTGAAGTATTCATCTGCGTCCGATATTTCTGCTTATGATCTTGTATAAATGCATTAACTAAGTAGAGATGCTCGAGAAATGGATTGCCCGAAATAATAACTTAGTAAGAGGATAGAATTAAACAGCTCAAGTGATTCAATTTCCAAACTCCGATTGTACGATATTTACCTAAACGATGAGGATGTTCAGCGCAGCTGAATGAGTTTTTCACTTAATCAATTTACCCTCTTTTAACAGACTCATCAAAAACAAAATTAATCCGTTGATTAGTGATTTTATTCTAATAAGGCAAATCGATACACTTTTAAATAGTTACGAAAGACTCCAAAAACCCGTGGACTTCGATAAAACAGTCCTGAGCAAAACTAAGAAAGTTATTTAAAATGCTTAGGTAAAATTCGCACATAGTGTCTCTACAGAAAGACTTCATGGAAAGTTTCATCGCAACTAGGTGAATCCAACTGCTTTTCCTGATGGTGTGAATCACCACAAGGACACTTTATGTGCGTCAGGAGATTCATTTATAAGCCAAAAATGCTAAATTCAAATTCAGTTCTGGGCGGAAAAAAACTTTGCTGGTTATCACATCTTCAGTTACTGACATCGACGCTCTATATTTCTATACAGTAATTTCGTCCAAAAATTCCTTTATTATTCCTTTAATAAAATAAATTTTAAATTTTCCTCCTGGAATCTCAATGGAAAACGGCAGTGATACGCCCAAGAAATGTATTTCACCCGACGTGAATGACATGAATAACAATAATAACCTCTTTAATGGAAACAAGAAGACCCCTAATACATCCATTTTAATGATTATTACTATTCACAAACATAAACAATCTTAAACAGAATAATCCGACTTGTCGGGGTTCGAACCCGGGTCCTTGGGGTAGAACCGCCACCGCGACCGGCAACGATTTCCACCATCGAGTTTCCAAGGGTCTTGAAAGCATAGTTCGTCAACAATTCTCAAAATTTTATTCGAAAACTATCTAGTAAACCTTTATTCGTCTAGTTTCGAACACGCAACGAGCGGAATAAGACGGAAAGAATGATGGACACATCAGCGCTGGGAAATCATAGAAACTTTCAAATACAGTGGCACCTCGACTTACGAACTTAATTCGTTCCAGACCAGAGTTCGTACATCGAAACCATCGTATCTTACGGTAAATCAATTAATCCGTACTGTCTTTGAAATTTTGAAAAAAAAATCGTTTTTTTAAACATCTGTAGGTAGCAACTTGATCCCTGAGGGACGAGAGAAAAACGAATTTGGCCGTAATCATTTGAATAATTTTTGGTCATCCGTAGTCGTATAAATATAATCTTGGTGCTATTAAATAAATATGTAGTATGAAAGGAATTACCTCTGGCCTATTTCTTTGGTCGACATCTCTATCACTAACAGAATTTCTTCTTCTCAAAAGTAAAACGTAAACGAAGCAGGGAACCTCAAGTCTACGTATCTGAATTCTGATCGGATTTTAACATTGAGACAGCATGATCATTTTAGGGATATTTTCTACCTACATTCGCACACATTGGTTAATAATCGGCTCAAATATTGCGTATAAAAATAATACTAGATAAGCCTTGTGCGAGTAGAAAATCTCACGGAGGGACCCCTCCGTAGTAGCTTTTTCATCTCTATCAAAAGAAAATCTCATAAGATTAATGTTATCTTTTTCAGTTTTCTACTAAGTAGATTTAGAAGACTTTTGTAAATCATGCCAAATTAAACAAAAAGTTGCACCAGGGAGAGGTTTATTGAGTGGTCATCTAGATGAGCTTTCGCATCTACACTACAGTACTCGGGATTATAAAAGCACCACGGTTCGTATAGCGAAATTAAGTTGAGGTCATAATGAAGTGCGAAAAATGCTCGCGGCTCGTAGGTCGAGGTACCACTGTATACTATAAGACTGAGTAAGTCACTAGACGAGTTACGATTCCCGGTATACACACTACATTACAAAATACTTTTAAAGCTCATACAAACAGAAATAATAAACGCATCGCACACTTAATGACATTGAAAACGAGTAAAGGCGAGCATATCCGTTTCCTTTGAAAGGTAAAAAAAAACAAAGTAAGGTGCCGATGCACATCACCTTACATTAAGGTTGAGTTTTGAAAATTCCGAAACATCAGTTCCTTTGACGAATACCGTTATTGATTTTTCGCCGAGCTTTGAGTAGCACGACTCTTCATTCAAATGACTTCTCTTTCAGACAAAGTCAACTTTCCCAACCGCTCGTTCGTACACTCATTTGTGGAATCCTCTCGAGGCCTAACATAGTGGCTGAAATCTTTGTCGGCATTACTTGATTTGAAGTGAATGAGCGTTTTGAGTGGGAGGTGGCATTGTAGGAGAAGAGGACCAAACCTTGCCTAAGAGAAAAGGGTTGGCCTGCGCCCAATTTATTTCACCGAAAGAAAGGGTCTAATGAGAGAGTTTTCAATCTTTACAAGACGAGCTGAGTGCTAAACAGTAAAAGCCAAGCGCAAGAGCTTTAATGAAAACGCTCTCGTTTATTATACTTGTTTTAAATCGTTAGTTAAAAATAAATAACATTATTTATAATTAACACCAAATGTGATAATTTTTCCGTCTCGACTAATTCAACACCTAGCCGGTACTGAAAACTTAAAATTCTACTTTAATATTGATCATATGATATGACGCGTCTCAAAAGACAAATTACAAATGACATAGAATGCAGTTGCTTCGTAATCAAGATTAGTTTCATTAAGCGACCCGTCTCTGACAGTTTACTACGAATGTTTTGGAATAACGTTAAAAATTCGAAAATTCGGAATTATAGCAAGACCGCTGTTAGCAAAGATTTCCTCACTCCCTCGTTTGTTTTTATTACAGGCAATCGGCTGACCAACCTCCCTCGAACATTTCTATTTCTTTTGGAGATGCAGCGACTTAAGCATAAGTTAGGAAAAAAGTCATTCCCTGTGGATACCTGGATAAAAATGCGGAGAGCTATTGAATAATCGAAGAAGCTATTATTTCTCCCATGGTTATTCTTTGCTCTTCTCTCCCAAATATCCTTATATATGTATTTATCTCCATGTATTCTATAAACGTCCTTCAAGATTTGGGAATATTTCTACAATGAGCCCAAGGGATGGCCAAATTTCTCTAATGTTATGAGATGCAGGATTTCGCTGGTTTTCTACTATCGTAACGGAAAAAAAACAGCTTTTGAGAGTGTTTCTTCCAATCAGAAACCCAGCTTAGGTTCTGCAACTTCTAGGTTAAACCGTATCTGGTGGGCAATTAGGACATCATAGAGAGATAGGATTAAGCACAACTGCAGCACGTGTTGTACGGACGAACATCATTTGTAATTCAATTCACTGCAAATGAGGCAGTTAGCCCAGCAACGATAAAACGCCGACCAAAAAAATCACGAAAGAAAACTTTATTTTTTCGATAAAAAGCGTTGGCTTAAAAAAGGTATTTTTTACCTTAATTTTGGTTTTAAGATATCATTCTCACCGCTTACACTTAATCTGCAAACTGAGGCATCCATACCATAGCATAAGTTCGAAGGCGGGACTCCTGGTAGGCTAGCACTCTTACCACCAAGGTCGGGAAATACGACGAAAGTCAATTTAGGCGAGAATTAAATTGCGGTGGTGAGGAAAGGGCAGGTGAAGGCAGCAAAAGCTCATCGAGTGACGCGGATTGGGAGCTACAGAAAAATGAATTACGGAGGGAACGGGCGGAGTGTTAAGGCGTAGGATGGGAAGGCCAAGCTATAGGTTTCCTCTATATTTACATCCTGCTTAAACCCTACGGAAAGTTCAGCCTCTCTCTCTAATCCATATGTTTTTAGATAAGTGCCTCACTCTTCTTTCGGCATATTCTCTTTGAGGTGCTGTTGAAACAAAAACTTAGAAATAGCGCTGACAGAAAAGTGGTAGAAATGACCGGATTAAATATGCAAAAAAGGGGACATTTTCCGAATTCGCTATATTTTGATATGATTTTAAGTTAAATAAATATAGTTGTTAGAGAATAATCCGCATTGGCAGAAAATGTGTAAGGTTGGAGAGGTTGGCATAAAATTTCATCACGTTTCCGCCGAAAATAGCCTTTAAGGATGATACGAGATTTCGAACGAACATGACTAATCTCCAATTGAAGCCTATAATTACCGTTACCTTTCTGATTATAAAAAGAAACGCAGCGCGATTTGGAAAATTTGGCGCGGTTTGAGATAGGCTTAGACAAAAACTTTAAATCAGTGAAAAATCCTTAATCTTTAATTATTTACACGCAAGTTTATAGCGCAGGTATAGAAAAAATGTCTCTTTGCTGATCCTCTTGGTGATGGACGACTTCATTAGAAGATTTTTGGTTTCACGACGAATTGGAGACGTAATCATTTTTTAAAGTTATAATTTCTTCTTTTTTCCGGTGCCTCACAAACCTGCATTTACTGGATAAATGCAGGAGAGGCGTGAGTAGTAACAATAGACGAGTACACACGACCAGAAGAAATCCGATTAGCCGGAATTCGAACCTGGGACCATCGGGCCTAGCATGCTAACTACTCCATCACCGTGGCCGGTAAGATGTTTAAAATATTTTATTGCAATAATTTGACCAAGTGTTTGTATAAACGTAATTTTACTGTATTTCTTCCGAAATTGAAACATACACAAAAAAATATTGGATTACCTTAGTAGTTCATATCTACTGAAAGAGGGCAGCTCAACTTTGAAGGATGCATCAAATCAATGCAACGCTTGAAAGATTTCTGATTAAATGAAGGAATTGAGAGAGATTTTAAGGGTAAATAAGGACACAATCGTGAAGGATGGTGACAAGCTGTCGGTGAGGCAAAGTACACCCTGCAGTCTGAGTATTCCAATAATAAGAATAAACAGAAATCTACAATATAGATAATGATAAATCGATATGTGAAATGACTAATAAACTTCACCTTCAAGAATGACGAGAGTTATTTCAACTTATTTAAAATGTACATTTGATACTGTATATAGGATATTGTATATAATATATATTATATATACTATAAATATTTTATAAATCTATCTGATCCTTCTTAGCAAAGCTGCGTGAATTGTAAGTCTATAAAAATGTAATATGTTTGTTATTTATAATATTAATAAGATATTCGTTAGAGGTCTTGATGGGTCTGTATAAATTTCCAGTAAAAATGTCTAATACACTACGTCCTATATATATGAACACATATCTAATTATTTAAAATAATGAAAATTTTATCCAAAGAACTCTTTTATTCTTCAGTTTTTTATTTATGAATAATCAACTAATTTTGTAGCAATAGTTGATTGATTAAATAATAATAATTTTATTCAACTCAAATCCATAAGTATATATGTGTCATCGGTACAGGTCATATAAAATGATTATACAAAGAGATTAAAGAAAAGGAAAAATAAAATTTGATACAAATATAAACAAGTGTACAACATGACGATAAAATACAAATAATTAATAAAAAGAGAGATATGCCTCAATGGTATAAAACATTTTGTCAAGTAAATAATCTTTGACCTTAAATTTAAAATAAGATGAAGACCTGGTGCTATTTATTTCTTCTGGAAAAATGTTAAAGAAAATAACCCCCAGATGAGTTGGGCTATTGTCGGAACAGGTTGTACGGAGTCAGTAAGGTCTACTCATGGTAGATGAAGTTCTACTTATGGTAGATGAAGGTTATTACTATAAGGTGAGTCGTGTGTATGTACATCAGCATTCATAAATGAGAAGACTATCATCTTCACATCCTATTTGGAGAGGAACTTCCCGCATTTACTTACAGCATAATACACTAAGCACGAGGATGGTAAACGAGAAATGCGAAAGATACGAATTATCCCTAAATGGGAATAAAACAAAATTTACGGTCGTAAGTAAAACAGAAGTCATTTTTTCCATCTTATTCTTTTGACGGAGAACATTTAGAGAGGATTACACAGTATAAATACCAAGGATGCTGGATCGACGATTCCCTTGATACAGAGAGAGAAATTTTCTCCAGAAATGAAAAAGCTCGAGGTACATTCTTAAAACTAAGATTCCTCCTATGTGATCAAAATTCTACGCTGGGAAGAGGAGCTCTCTATTTCTAGCTTTTAAGCTTTTCAGATGTGGGAAAATCGGAACATGATGAGAATACCGTGGAGAAGGCGAATGAAGAAGCGTTGAGAAGAGATCTTAAAAAAATACTCCTTAAAATAATCAGAAGGAAAATGGGATACCTAGGTCACATATTGCTAGAAACAAAGTACCTTCGTTCTGATTTTCAATAGTAAAACCGCTGGTCGACACAGGCTGTCGTGGTGGTTTAGAAAAATTAGGCAAAAATTAGGAGAAATCTACAGCTCAACAATTATCACATACCGCACTTCACCGTGTAAGATACCAAAAAGTAGCAAAAGTAACAGTTGCCAACACTCAGAAGAGCGAGGCACCATTAGAAAGAGGAGACTGCTATAAGATAAAACTTCCTTAAAAATAATGTACTTCCAACTATAGTAATTATCCAAATTTTACGCTGAAAATATGGGTGAAAATACACGGATGTTATGGTAGCTAGAAGCAATGTTGCTCACTCAAAAAATCAAGAAATTATTGCTGCTAAAAGGTATTTGAGACGAAAATAGTAGTTCGATACTTCACTATCGAATGCAATCGATGATTTTCGTAGATTATTTGAAAATTGCATTGAGATGGAGTGATTAGGATGCAGGGGGTACATAAGTTGCAATAATTTGAAAAGATTGAATAGAAATCAAAATGCTTTAGGTTTCTCATAAAGGAACATATAACATAAATCGGAAACGTTGACTTACGAACCTTTTGGCGGGCATTTTCATGGATGATCCAACCCCAGTGGTCCTCTTCTCCCTAAAGATGAGAAAAAAATGTCATTTGTGACATCATTTATACACGAGTTCAAACAAGTAAATAAGCACATAAGATAAAATCATATATGTATAGAAATTAAAATGTAATATTAAGCAATTACGGAGCATCCTTTTTGATCTCATATGAAAGAAGCATCGGTCGTAACGCAGAATCAGCGGCGTTTGCTTGTCTATAACTCTCCGATGCATTTATCAATGGAATACCGTTTTGATTAATTGATTGAGATAATTTTATAAATGACTATATGCCAATGTTCCATCAACTCTAATCATCGCCAAACGCTCTGTTTTCCATTTTCTCTACATATTTACGTAATTGGGTCAAAAAATTCACAGCTTCTTAAGTGAGAAACTTAAGAGATCGGCGCAAATAGAACTAACTTAACTTCACATTTCGAAGATTTCTTTTCTCTTTGAAATTGAAAATTTTCTAATGGCTACATAAAAAAAACTTTGATTGTAACCCTCTGCATTGTATTTCTTGTAAGAACTTTGAAGTAATTATTCAGAACGAATCAGAAAATTAATTCATGATTTCCTTGTTTATGTGACCGAAGTAATAATAATAGTAATAATAGTGGGAGGGTAGTCCCGGAAGTACCCGATCTAAAAATGTAAAAATATCAATAAACATAAGAAGAACAGAAAGATCAATGAGGTAACTCGGCAAATGATGGCACCGAAAGGAATTGAAGAATTCAGACACACCAAGGGATGACATCGAATACACCGAGCTTTACAAGTCTACCAGAACGGCTGTTAACGAAAATGAGAGGAATTCACGAGAGAGTTGTGCAAGAGGCCATACATCTACATCTATATAAGTACCCTGCATGCCACTTTTCGGCGTGTGGCAGTGGGTGTAAACACCAAGCGTTCGAGTTGCTTCTTTAGCTTATTGTTTTTACGTATCTTTCGCGGATAGAATGGCTTGTCTTCGCATCTATTTCTCTTATTTTACGCTGATTATCGGATCCGCCGAAGTAGCGGAAGGGGGTCGCATAATACTGATCCCGGCCTTCCTTATTAATACTTGCAGATTAAAATTTTTAAATTCCTTTATAGTGAGGGACTCTGTCGAAAGCTTTCTTGAAATCAAGGAAAATCGCGTCCGCTTGCTTTTTACTCTCAAGCAGACTTTAAGATATCGTGGACGAATAAAGCTAGTTGAGTTTCGCACGATCGGGCCTTTTTAAATCCGTGTTGGTTCTTACGATTGCTATGTAAGAACTTCATAAGTGAGCTAACAACGACTGCTCCATTACTTTGCCGGACAGCGAAGACAATGAGATGTAATGAGAGGTTATAGAGAACAAAAACGGTATAAAGAAAGCCAGTCTACACCTAGCAATGGGTATGAAACATAAAGTTTTAGCTGTTAAAGAAAAAAGATGGCAAAATAACTTGCAGTAGACAAGCAATATAGAGGACGATAGCAGAATACATCACCAAGTTATACAAGAAGACAGAAAATGTTGAAGAGGAGAATCTAGCAGTCTCCAGTTTTGTCTGGAAAGACAAAACTCACGAGATCCCTCCTCTATTTCCCCAGAAGAAGTAATAGAGGCTATCAAAAAGATTAAGAATGGAAACGCAGGAGTAGCAGGTGGAAAGTTGGTGGAAAATCTGAAAATTAATGAGAGAGAGGGAAAGAGATGGCTCCCTTTTAGCGCATTTATTCACTAATTGCCTGAGACAAGGGAGAATTCCCAAGGACTGGATTCATGCGAGAATTGTGTCTTTACGCAAGAAAGGATGCAAGGAAGATTTGAAGAATTAGAGCCCCATCAGCCTTCTTCCTGTTGTTTACAAAACATTTGTGAGGGTAATAGCGGCATGTCTGTCAGCTACCCAGCCCATAGAGCAAGCAGGCTTCCATAAAGGATTATGGACCACATTCACACGCGGCAAGAAATTAGCAGAACAAATGAAT
The DNA here is from genome assembly GCA_000376725.2 of Ladona fulva. Lineage (NCBI taxonomy): Eukaryota > Metazoa > Arthropoda > Insecta > Odonata > Libellulidae > Ladona > Ladona fulva. Next base: position 65,123 of record KZ309414.1, on the reverse strand, counting down.
ACGAGATGACACTTGTAACTGCTCTCAAGACAATACACAAGACTTTGTGTTGGTAAGTACTTTCTCCACACTGAAAAATCTAGGGAAACAAGGGTTAGATTCTGAGTAAATCTAACTCTTACGCAGTATCTACAAGGATGCCACAGCCTCTGCAATGCTGCATGAAGATGAATTCGAGGTCGAGCAAGAAGTTCGACGATGTGATTGCCTATCATGCATTTTATTCACAGCAGTTCTGGAAGAAGTATTAAGCCTAGGCGGGGAGAAGAAAGGTCTACGGATATGGAGTACATCAGTAACCTGCATTTCGCAGATGATATAGCACTCTTCGCAACCAACGCAGAAGTTCTAACTTCAAATCTTCAAGAACTTAACTCAGAAGTACGAAAGATCGGACTCAGGACAAACAGAAACAAAGGTAATGTGTAATTTTTCTACAGCTCAAGAACCTATAAAACTGGATAAAGCACTTTTGGATGTCTGTCCAGATTACACATACGAGTACCTAGGACAGCTGGTAACAACACGAGAGAACAGCAGGATGAATGAATTGAACAGAAGAATTAAACTTAGTTGGAGTGCCTTCGGAAGGAACTCGTATGTTCATAAATCAAAAATTCCCATGGTGTTCAAGAGGAAGTTCGTATGGAATACAGGCATATAAAGGGAAACTTGAGTGTCAAACGCGGCAATAACCCAGCGACCCTATACAGCGCAGAGACAAGAAGAGATATCATCAAGTACCTACAGTTTCAAACGAATTTGTAGTACCTATAGACCTTGTGTGGTCGACTGAAATTATATTCTGGAGTTATTGAGTTATAGTTGCATCTAAGATATGGATGATTTTACCTCTACGTTACTCAAACAACGTTTTATACATCGACTAGAGAAGAGTTGCTCTCGCTATGGCGGCTAGGGCACAATCAGCATGGTTCAAATGCGCGCTTTCTCGTCCCGAGGAGGCGGCAACGTCGTCTCGCCGGAGCGACGTCATCATTGTAGGCCGCCTCATATCTCTCCCCCCAATGCATTTAAGAAAAATCGCCTTTGCTTATTTTTTCTAAATCGTTTAAGTAGCGCGTAGTAAAAATTTCAATTGCGTAGGATCAAATTTGTAGGAGGAGATCGATTTTTAATTCAGACGCTTATCAAAGGTCAATAAATCATGGTCGGATCTCAGAAACGTGGATTTTGCTTCATGACTATGTACCACATTTCTGCTAAAAGTTTGATTTTTCTGTGACTCCTGGTCATTGCTCCACAATAGTGTGAAGATGATAGAGCCACGGATTTGCGCGAATTTACCGTGTTTTGATTTGGTTTACGTCGACTCACATATAGCAGGAGATAGATATTGGCTTTTAATGTATATCATATTAAAGAAAAATAAATGCTCTTTCGAACGATGTATAACATGTCCCTATATAATAGCAGATCATCAATGGGTAACGCGTCAAAGTCCAGGTCTATACTATTTTCAATCCGACAATAGGGGTAACTTGGCAAAGAGAAGCTCAGATTGGAGAAAATTGGAAAGCGCTTGGAGAGGCCACAACCAAAGTCGTTTTCAAAATGACTCTTTAAACATCCACTCTCGTATTTCTCCAATCCTTTTAATATCGTCACCACCAAAGATCATATCCTCACATTTTATATTTTTTCCTCACTACAATCTTAAATTGACATTTTTATGCCAAAGTGTACATTCATTTCTATAATTATTAACACACCACTCTGTAACTTAAAAAACGGGCTCAAGGTATTCTAACTTTTATAAACTTTTTAGCGACATTTTTATGATTGACTTTTTAGTTGCTTTTCAGGGTGCATCTATCGACATTAAGTAACAACAAGTAACATATCGGCATTTACAATATAATACAAGCGAATAAGAAAGTAACAAGAGCTCTCTCGACTTCGGTAAAAGCGGCCCCGGGTTCGATTCCTATATCCTATATACGATGAGACCTATATGCGAAATGACCTAAGCTGTCGAAGCATTTTTAACAAACTACTACCACTTCTACAAGAGCTCTCAAGGACACAATATATTCTGCAGGCTCATGATACGATAAGCATTACAAGACACCTGTACACACTACTTCTCAACGTAGTCACTTCGGTAATCCTATTCCGCCGTTAGACCAAGGTATCGATACTGGCATCTACATCTACATAAATACGGTACCCTGCAAGCCGCCTGTCGGCCTGTGGTGTAAACACAAAAAAATGAGTTGTCCTTTCAAATATTTCTCTTATTTCACGCTCATTGTCGGACCGGCCGAAGTAGCGGAAGGGGGTCGCATAATACCAATTACGTCTCTCGCAAATGTACTTTCTCTGAATTTAGCAACCAATCACAACCTAGCTTCTAATCTCCTTTTCTTCAAGGATTCCCAACCTGCATGCACCTGTCCGAGTGCATTTGAGTAACGCTTGCTTTTCTATCACAGTACTTTTTAACAAATGCCCTGCGCTGCACTTCCTCAAGTTTGCGAGCAAACGTTTCATCCGCCGGGTCCCATATACTCGCCGCATATTCCAGATGGGGCCTGACTAAGGTGAGCATCGCTCTCTAACCTTTCCATTGCATTTACCTAAAATACGGCTTGCATTCAATGGCATTGAAGAAATCGGGGTTAACCGCGTCCGGGCGGCATTCCTCATCAGTTTCGAATTGCCTCCGAGTGCTTCATCCAAAGAGAAGGAAGCCCCTTACTTCCTCATGCATCCACATATGAAAATGCACATGATTAAATTTAAAGAAATTATGTTTTCGAAGTTGGAGAAGTATTACTGAGAGAGATGGCAATTATTTGTCGTATTCCGAGAAGGGAATATACCGTGACTTTAAGGTATGAATGCAAGTGCTTTGCTGAATGGAAGGAGGGAATTTATCGTGAATTTATTGTGTAAAAAATCATAGTATAAAAAATGTGGGACTCTGGCGGAAACTTACCTCATGGACGATCTTCTCGCTCGGAGTTCCTCTTCGAAGGGATACCTTCGACCGAAACGACCAGCCGTCGAAATCTGCAAATGAAAGTTAAAAGTAGTCAGTTATAGGGATAGATTAGTACATCATTTTTGATGCGAGTTACTTTTAAAAAATCATATCGCATCATCATGTGCGTGGAAAACTTTCAATGGTATTAAACGAGTAATAAGCTCAAATAGAGATTATCGGAGATGTTTCTTTATCAATACCAGCGTTGAATTTGGAACTGCTGATGTATTCGTGTATTTACAGCAATTGAAATAGATGAATGCATGCGATATAGATGTGATTGAGAACGTCCTCCTTTAATAATGTTTATAAAATGATATTTTGGCGTTAATAGTTTTACGAAATTCGATGTAATGGCAGCTATCAGTGCAGCAGTTAAATGTTCTCCCCTCTATCTGTAAGGCTTAGGATTGAGGCTGAAGCTATTTTCGCTGTGCAAATGAATGTGTTATTTGACATCGAGTGAGGCATCCATGTTGGCTTGTTGTCCTTAGAAACAATAAAAACTCAGCTCTATTCCACTTATACACTTCCCGATCGAACTACCACCGACCTAATCATTAGCCAGTTTGTTATATATAAATATTAGACCGAAGCATACCCCGCGCTCCTTCTGTACTTAGCTACAAATTTTGCAGCTATACAAAAGTAAAACGAGATAAATGTTTATCCACATGGATTTTTTTCTTTGCCACTTCATTTACCTGAGTCAGATACACTAACCTTGATCGCTAATATTCAAATTATACATTTATAAGAATTGGAATATATCATAAATACTCATCATTCATTCATAGAACGGCATAACTTATGAAAATCTACAAGAAAAATAAATCTATTTTTACAATCCAGGTAGAGATGGAATCCCTAGGACAGAACCCGCATTCGGCAGGTGCGTGATGTGGTTAGAATAAGAATTGCGGTGCTTAAGTAAAGCTAAATGAAACGAAGGCAGGCTGAAGGTTATATTATGATTGAATTAAAATGATTAAATTTTGGTAGTAAAAAGGTTTCAAAATACTGTTAAGAGCTCTCGAAGTTATCCTGGTGCTGATGTGGAGTCGAATAATATAATTACCAGGATAACCTGTAATGATGAGAACAGAACTCGAACTTAATAGACACCTGTTTCGAATTCTTTGGATCATTTTCTCTAGTTAATTTTATAAAAAAACTGATGAGAATGAATTCCACCATGCATTTACGAGTACTATAGACACCATTCCGAAGGATCTAAAGCCGAAACTGGCATATTTTACGCATGCAAACCGCTCAGCTTTTGTTAGCAAGGCGAGTAGCCTCCATATAATGGCACAAAGCATACAGTGTGGAAGAGATGCGGCATGGTTTATTGGTTGAACCACTTGCCTGGAAAGCGAGAGACCTAGGCTCGAATCCCAGCCATGTCGCTATTATTCAAACCTGTTATTCTTTTGGATTTAGCCGCACGGCTTTTCCGTGGTAAGTTATTCACCTTTTCCTAATCCATGGATTATATTATCAACGCTTTTACTCGTCGATATTTACACAATTATATACCTCGGGAGCAACTTGCGCAAAAATCAGGAGTGCAGCAAAGACTTGCAGCATTTAGCTCTAAAGCTACAGTTGATGATTGTGATAAACACGCGCATAATTTAGTCGGGGTTTATGCAATTAGTCATGAGATAACAGGTGTGACATTTTTCAGTGATTTACAGCTATCTACAAGTATGTTTCTTTTTTGCGCTCGACTCATCGATAGGAGAGACTGCAAACTGCTCTTGATGTGTCAGTGAATTCAAAATCAGAAATTTGTTGGAGTTCCAGAGTAGAAGCAGAAGCCGGTACATGATCAGCTAGAACGCTTGTTAGAACCACTGGAAAATATTGCCGAAGTTCAGGGTGAAAATTCATATACAATATGTACCGCAATTCGGTCGTTACATCGGATTTTAACATTTGGTTTTCTTCGGTAATGAATTAAGTATAGCTTTATAAAGCTCACGTTGTTTAGTTCAGACCGAATTTAAATAAAAAAAAAGAAGAATGCATTTCTCGCGGAATTAATGCTTAAGTTTTCTCATATATTAGGATCCACTTGTGTTACACGAGTGGATCCTCATATCCACTATCCACAGACATATCCCAAAAATAGAGGCCGTAAGTAATGAGAAATTCGAAGAATATATTAGCTTAGGCGGCGCACCAAGAGCTTAAGTACGGCATACGAATATTCCGTGGTATACCAGTTGGGAGACACTCACTTAAAAGAATTACATATTGTGAAGCTAAACCTAAACAGTCTACTGCTAAACATGATGCATGTATAAGCTAAAGGATTTCGGTGAAATATATGTCTATAAAATTCAGAGGATTGATGAAGTGAAACTGACGCAGTTACAATGAGGAGGTAGAGAGATTTCACTTTATTTTTCTATACATTTCATTGGCAAAAAAAAGTTAACCTTTGAAGCCCAAACAGATAAAATTACAAATAAAGCATTAGTCGAGCAGCAGACATTATCTAAGGGAAAAGGACAAGCACGTGGGGAAAAAAGACATAAAAGGAAGAACAGACAAATGCCTCAGAGAAAAAGAAAAAACTAGTTTTATTTTATTATTATTTTATTAGAACCTTGGAAAATACGAAATTCGAGTCGTAATTACGACTTTCCTTCAGATAAAATAAATTTATAGAACTAAGCCAGCGAAAGATTAAGAAAGACTGAGCAATTGTCCTAATTGAGGGAGTGAAGAACATGAAGCGATTTGTAGTAGAAAGCAACAGGTTTCTCACCCTTCTCCTTTAAAAAGCAAGAATACGGCCTTCGACTATTCTGATTTGATGTTCCGATGGAAAACAGAATACAAGAAAATTGCACAGCAATTAATCTAATCAATCATTCTGGTGGTCAATCAGTAAAACGAAATGTCTCAAAACCGTCCCGATGATTCTCCTGAAAAAGACCGTGAAATGTCATAGCAATTCTCAGGATCCTGATGATGGCATGATTTATGCCGATACCGGTCGTCTCCAAACTGTTTTTAATTTGTGGAAACCTGTGTATGTATCTTATTAAATAACTTGCTTAACCGGTTCCACCAAGTCACTGCAATCAAGTTGATTTTCATAAGAATTCTTTTGTGCCACTCTTTCTCTGAGAACTTGTGTATATGACTTCGATGGGATTGGTCTTTTCTGAAGCGCATTCAAGTCGAGTAAAGTGGATTGGAATTGTAATACTGGGATACCATGTAACAAACGAATGTATAGACCCTTAACCGAGCTATTTTCATTTCAACATCAACAGATTGGATTGTTTTCATTTGCTATTTACTGCTCTTTCTTATCTTACGATACTGAGAGGGATAATTACCACATTTACCGTCTGAAGTTTCAGTAGTTAGCAAGCATCTGCCCCACCGAGGCTAGAATCGAATGGATCAGCGAGGGGAAAATAAAAAGAACATACTTGCGCTGCCATTCTCCTGGAACCTCCTTCGCTTCTTGTGGACAGCGTCCTCCGAGGTGGGCAACCATCCAGGTGTAACATACTGTACACTTCCTGAGCCACGGAACACACTTAGCACAAATAATGAAGCTCTCGACTCAATAAAAGCCACGTGAATCTGCATCGCACGGGGGCATTTGCTGAATCACTTGTGTTATTACGAGACAGACACACCGTTTACGTGTAAGTCACCACCGTAGGTTCTCGAGGATAAGGTGGATTAGCGGGAAAGAAAGGTCCTGCAAAATGAGACGGTCACTTCGACTGTCGAACGCAAACTGAAAAACAGATGCTTCGAAATTCGGGCGAAGCTCTGCGTGAAAGAGGGGATGGAAAAAATAGCATGCGTTTGACGAAAAAAAACTGCTTGCGAAAAAGGATAGGGTAGGGTGAAAAAAGATGAAAGGGCCTTTAGAGAGTGGCGTGCTACGTCAGGCGAGAAGCGCTTCTGCTCAGTTTGAGGTTGAAAGGGGTGTTTAGCGGGGAAAGGAATGGGAAAAATATTGGACGAGGCGATGGCATAGTTGAACGAGCGCAGAACACAAAAGCCCACGGGAAAGGGACATGTTATCACAATACCAATCAATCGGCTTTTCACTCGGACATTCAACCGTGTCCTCGGAGAGTTATTGCTGCGTTCGCTAGGAGTGTAGCATAATTTGACAAACGAGTATTTTCGCCAAATCTGTAAGTAAAGTATTCAGCACGAAGGCCGGTTTGGATCTCATCCCTTCTGCCATTTGCTGAAACGAGCAGGAAGAGGAGAATTAGGCTTACTAGAGAAGATGAGGAGTGAGGTATTTTCCCTGGCTTTCCTCAATGAGCCAGAATGCTTATCACTCATACTCAGAATTTTTCATATCAACTCAGCCAGGAACAAGACTGAGGCAAAAGTAAATAAAAGATACATTTTTGCCTATCCTGTAGCGAAAGACTCACGAAAAAATATTCATCGAGATATGGTGGCGGGACCTTCCATCAAAACAAAAGTCGTACACATAATTTTAATTGTGCGGCGAGTATCTAGGATACAGTGGATGAAACGCAAATCCTAGAACTGGAGAAAGTACAGCGCAAGGCGATGCGATTTGTTGATAAATGCTACAATAAAAAGCAAGCATTACTGACATGCTTCTTCTGGTAGGCCCCATATCTTTGATGTGGGGGAGCCTTAGTGACATCCATCCATGTTGGATTCTAAGTCTCTTTACCCTTCTCCTCTTTACTTGATGTGGCCTATGTCGCAGAATGCTAACTCATTCTGCGACGTTTCGAGGAGGTCCAGAGCGTCTTGTCGATGGAAGTAAGAGGCCTTTTGTAGGACTCCTCATTTTAAGGAATCATTCTTTCCGATATGCGGCAATAATCCGCTAATCAGATACGTAACTCGAACGCTTGGTGTTTACACCTCCTGCCACACGCCGAAAGGCGGCTTGCAGGGTATTTATGTAAATTTAGATATATTTTATGATAAAAACATATAGTAAGTATATTTTATAGTTTAAAATAATTGATGTAATTAGATTCGAAAGAGCTTTTGTTGTGTCTTCTAGCGACTACAAGTCACTCACTTTGACAACACCTCATTTACCGTATTTCCCTATGTATTAGAAGCACTTTGCTTCCGAAAATTCTTAAATCTAAAAAGAAAAGTAAGAGAGTGTTAATAAATGTCAGTAGATTATATCTAACAACTAATTCTCATGCCAACGTAGCCCATCTCCCTATTGAAATCGTTGTTAGCATATCTTTGCGTTTGTTGTATTCCCGCGTTTTTTGTTTACGCTTGTTACATTAAGTTTAAATAAGTATTTACATTAGGTATTTATCGCAGATTTCGGGTGCCAGAATCAAGGCATTTTTTATACATGAGAGCGTCTAATGCAAGGGAAAATACGTTAATTTAATATTACAATTTAAAAGAAATTAAAGTTCGAGAATGCCTCCTCTCTGCTAAAACCTGGCGTGCCTACCTAGAAAATTATGTAGATTTTAT
>KZ309414.1:0-50869 GCA_000376725.2 Ladona fulva | reverse complement strand
ATCCAGAAACAACAATAACAATTAATTATGAGAAATCTCAGCCTTGCCCAACAAAAAATTTATCGCGTGTCGTTACTAAATCATCGTAGCACCCAGCCGCCGCGGACCAAATCGTCGCGGACCAAATCGTAGCGGGACCAAATTGTCGTGGGACCAAATCGTAGGGGACCAAATCGTAGCGGACCAAATCTCCGCGGACCAAAGTTCCGGCTGCGGTTGTCTCTCTCTCTCAGCTTCTATGGTACTCAATTCCTTTCTTTTCTATCGCACCATCCCCATTACGTTGCATGTTTTTCAACCGACAGTTTCAACTGTCAACTAATTCAGCGTTCTACATAGATTTTCATCGAGTATTCTAAAGAAGCGATATTAACATTAATACCGTTAACGGTACGAATGATTTTAGATAGAAGGATAGAGTTAAATGCGAAAACGTATGTGGTCTTTATAGACTCAGGAAATGCTTTCAACAGATTGAACTGGAGACCATTTCGAGCACTGGCGAAAATCGGACTTGATTGGAAGGATAGAAGATGTTAAATCTGACTTAAAATTTTTGCAAGTATCAGAAAACAGAAATGAATATAAATTAATACAGAAAAGTATAAAAATAAGATAAGGTATATAAGATAAGGCTATCACCTCACCTATTTAATTTATTTCATCGAGGAAGCAATCATAAGATTAAGAGACCAGAGGTATTAGAAGTAAAAGTTTTCACGTGGATATTGCAACAAGATTGCTTTAGAACTTGATAATAATTTGTGTCCAATATTTTTTCTGTTTTTCTCATTCACTTCAATATCACCATTTTCATATAACGGAAACCATTCTTTAGGCGATGAATAGAACAAGTAAATATCTATGAGCTAACAACGCACTGTTTTCTTTGATTAAGTTATGTAACATAACCTCCCACAAATGTAGCTTGTTTGGAAAAATTATTTAAATTTTCTTCACTTACCTGGTTTGAGCAGGAATCCACAATGCAGTAACTATAAATAACATATATAAATTCAGTAACTGAAAACAATGGTATTGCTATCTTTGATGATGAAACAGTAAAAGTAGTCCATAATGGCAAGATAGCCATTGTAGAAGGTGAAATAGTGATGGAAGGAAAGAAAACAAAACAAGGACTCTGGGAGATTGATATGAAGAATCAGAAATGTTATGAAGCAATGCTAACCCAAAGAGAAAGCATCATTAACTGGCACAAAAGAATTGGCCATAAAGACGATTTTCACTCTTCTAGCTGCTGCAGTTATAGGTTGCGAAGTGTAGGGGGTTATTTCTTTTCTTCATGATGGACCTCTGTAATGCCACCACCTCCCGGACATCCGAATGGGTGGTGCTTTTACATCCGGATAAATTTCCATTACAGAAGCTCATCATGATAAATTGTAATTGCGCTTAGAGGGTAAAAGACAGTGGTTCACCAGGCTGTCTCACTGCCGGTTGGTGAATGAATGAGTGCCACTCTCACTATTTGGCCGGAGATATTGTTGAAGCCTTCTTAGTATGGTTGAACCTGAGCTATACATCACCTCCAACCTCCATAGCTATTTGTGTATTTATACCTCTTCATTTTCTGTAGTCAGATTTTTCATAATTAATTGTTTTTGTTGTTGCTGGATGGAATGCAATAGTTTTGTTAGTATTTAACCTTTTGTTAAACAATAATTAAAAGTATGCCTCACTAGAATTGGAGCGTGTAATAGGGGAGGAAAACAGTTATCTGGATGTAAAAATATGACAAAAGTATTGTTTATGTAAAAATTAAAGTTTTTGATACTCAAGGAATACACATCCTGAGATGAATGAGTGTTGTTTCAATTCTGTTCATTGTGAATTTGTATATACATTCAAAAAAATAGGCATTACATTGTATTATNAGTAACACTCAACGCTTTAAAGGGTTATGAGTTGAGGGTTATTAATTTGTTGATTTTTCTTATATTATTACTATTATCATTTTTGTTACATTCATTATTTTATTTAAAAAATGTGTAATGAAGTTTTATTTTTATTTCACATAATCATTTCTGTTCAAAGATTTATTAAAATGTCAGAAGAATATTTGTTTAAAATATTTATTGTTTTTTAATAGGAATTCCCTTTATTGTGAAAATCTCTTGACTGGGCTTTCATGTTGTAGTCCCTATTAGGGGTGGAAAAAGAATTTTTGCTTAGAGGGGGAGAGGACTGAACTTTAGGATTGTAACTCATAATCTCTTGAATTCCTTCCAATTTGTCATGCAGTGTGAAATAATTGAATCTTATCATAAGAAAGCATTGCCAATAAAGATATATTTTAAGTATACAAATATCTGGTAATGGTACCCTTGAGAATTTGATCCTGTCACATTGAGGTGATGCATGGTACATGATCTATTGTTGATTAGATCTACAAAATTAGAACAATGTATTCATAATCTTAACATATCGAAAAACATAGAAAGATTTTATATTACAATAAAATAAATTGCAGTAGAAAAATTCTAGGTATTTACATATTCACTTACAGAATAGAAGCAGTTTTTCATCAAGAAGATTCGTAGGAGATGTTTAAATTTGGATGAGGTCTCAGCTATTTTGATATTCATAGGAAGTTTATTGTATAGGATACTTCCAGCATGTGAGGGGCCTTGATTGTAGACCTTCAGATAGTGTGGGCATAAATTTATATTTTGTTTGTTTCTGGTGTTATGGTCATGTATGTCACAGTTTAGTTTTATGTTAAATAATTCACCATTTTCTTTCAAGAATATCAATGTATAGAATATGTACATACATGGGAGAGGAAGAACTTTAAGGTTTTTAAATAACTCTCTACAGCTGTCTGTTTTTCTGGCTCCTGAAATAATTCTAATTGCCCACTTTTGTAATTTAAATAAACGAGTGGCATAGGGGGATTGCCCACAAACAGCAATACCATATTTAATCCTACTGGCTATGTAGGCATGGTACACCATGAGTGCAATTTCTCTATTGGCAATACCTATTATTCTCCTCAATAAGTAGCAAGCAGTTGCAACATGGCTGCATAAATTGTTAATGTGTGCTTCCCATCTTAAGCAGCTATTGATGTGCACTCCAAGGAAATTTACGTCAAGTGATTCTACCATGGTATCACCCGTTAGTTTTAGTCTGATATTATTAGCAATTTTGTTCTGGGGTAGATGAAACTGCATGTATGTTGATTTTTCCTTGTTTATTGAAACCTTATTCTGATTGCACCAGTATTCCATTTTCTGTATTGATAATTCTGCAGACTTGGATACATCATTTATACCTTTTAGAAGATTATTAGTGTCATCTGCGTACATATAAATATCACCATGCACAGAACCTGGAAGGTCATTAACATATAAGTGGAACAGTAAAGGTCTTATTATGGACCCTTGAGGAACTCCTTTGGTGACTGAAAGTTGTGAAGAGAAACCCTTATTTTGTTCTATGTTAGAGTAGATAGATACATATTGACTTCTATTACAGAGATAAGATTTTATAAGGTTGTTTGCAACCCCTGATATGCCATAAAAATGTAATTTTTGTAGGAGAATACAGTGATCTACTGAGTCAAAGGCCTTAGAGAGGTCATAGAAGATACCAATTACATTTTCATGTCTGTTGAGATCCTCCAGAACAGAATGTATAAAGCTATATATGTCATGCTCAGTTGATTTACCCTTAACAAAACCAAACTGAGATTCTGCAATAATATTATACTTATTGACATACGAGACAATTCTCTTTGCAATTACAGTCTGAAAGATTTTTGCAAAGACAGATACAACAGAGGTGGGGCAATAATTATTCCTATCTTCCCTTTAACCTTTTTTATACACAGGTACAACTCTAAGTTACAAACTAAAATCTTTGACATTTTTCTTTAAAATGTAACTCAATTTCCACAATTTGATGGCTGTCTCTGAGGATACTAGTCAGCTGCCTGTCTGACATCATTACATGCTAACAATTAATCACTTACTATGAACCTTGATGAGATCATCTGCAGCCATCTTTATAGAAAATTGTGAGAAATCTTATGGAATCATCAAACTGAAGGATACTCCCTTTTGAAGATATCTTTAAATACATTAGTAATAGGATTTCTCATGAACAGAGTAGATATGTTTATAACCAAACTGACTTAACTCAGGGCATCTTTCTTCTTCAGAGAAGAGAGATTTAGACCCAGTATTATAATGCATAGTGGAGAGCAGAGAATCTGCTTTTACACTGCCTGCAGAGTTAGTGAAAATTACTTCACTTTTGGAAATAAATAATATCTAGCTCAGCACTTTAGAAGACCTGCCAAATGACACTTGAATCCTTCATTGCAGAGGTGCCAAATTGTAATTTAGGGCAATGAGTTTTTCACCGAATATTTAATGAAATAAAAAAGAAGGAACGCCTTTGAATTGTTAAACAGAAAACAATCTTCAGCCAGAAATTCTTTCTGAACGTCTTCATAATTAACACATTTGTAGCAGAGGGAAGGTGCTCCTAGGGGAACAACAATTTGAAATACAATTAGGGGAACAAAAATTTAAAAGAAAGCCAAAAAAAAGGCTGATTACAAAATGTTTTCAAAGATTTTTTATACTTTACTTAATTTAACATCGGGATTGCTAAAATGAAATAATTGAGGAAAAAATATTTTCTTTCCAGGTGGGTTTATTCTGTAAAAATATTTTATCAACAAATGATAAAAATGAGCTTTTTATTCATTTCAATGAGCTTTTTATTCATTTCAATGAGCTTTTTATCAACATAATTTGATGAGAATGAACAGTAGTCAGAGTTGTTAGGGGTGCAAAAAGAGGACAATGATTTAAGAGTGGTGATGTCACTAAAAGATAAGATATGATTAAATTTAAGGAAATATTACCTTCATTCCTGTTCCCATCTATCCTGCCTCCTCAGAGAAACTTCTCTCTGATGCTGCAATGTTACTTCTACCAATAGCTGATGCATCTTTGAACAGCCTCTGAACCTTCACATCATCATGTTGTAGCAATCCAAGCTTAGTTTGATCAGTTATGTGGAAATACCATCATCCTGAAAGGGTAACAAAAAATCTGAGAGGTAAGCACGTAATATCAGAATGGAAAGTCAAGAAACACGTTCATAATTACTTAAACGGCTTTAATATGGCTTTCACAAAGAACAACAATATTATAATTGGAAGAATTGACTTAATCATGCTGAATGTAAAAGAATTGGATGTTACTATGGCTAGATAGAGTAGATAGAAGATAACTGTTGAGTGACTATGGACCTCCACATCATTTCCCACCAATGGGAAAGTTTAGGTGAATCATTAAGATGATACACCTTTTAAGGCAGTATACATCATTTAAACAGGTTCTCTTGTTAATTTTGAACCTTTTTCAGTTCATTATTTCACATACATTATTCAGCTTTTGCATTATTTGGTATTACCAAAATTCATTAGCAGCCATTATTTTATTCAGATTCAAGTTGCAGTCATTCATCTTACTTTCATTTTTTATGTAACTTCAAATACTTTGCCCATTCCTCACTCAAAACGACTCTATTCACAAACAACAAACTTTCACAACAACAAACACAAATATCAAACAAACAAGATTTCACTTCCCTTTGAACTTATTCTGTATTTCTTTGGAGGAAATTCCAGCATTACAAACACCATAGAAGGAGAAGAGGTATTAAAAGACAGCCTGTTACTCTAGTAAGAAGTGAGGGGAAAATTAAGAGCAATTTTAATGCTGGGATTAGATTTACAAATGATCGGTAACATTAATAAACTAGTACACGAAACTGAAGAGTACAACTAGAGTAAAACTAGTACATGTATGTACTAGTTTTAATGTAATTCATGAATTGAAGTACACCAATGAAACTTGGTCTTTAGGACAGCTTTGAAATTTAGATTGGGTAATTACAATGGTTTTGTTGGGAAATTTTTAAAACAATAGAAATATAGAAGAAGAAGAAACAAAATTGCCAATTAAAGAAGGATGGATATTTTGTTACTTATTTTGTAAATCTCCTTCGTGAAAAAAAATATCTGAAAATCTTCAGAAAACACGAAAGTTGAAGGGAATGACAACTTAAAGAATTGGTTAAAGTATGGAGGCACTCTTCTTAAGCTGCAAGTATTTCAGTATTTCATCAATTTATTAATTACTGGATAAGTGCAAAATCCGTCCTGGAAATAAAGCATATAATAATAGTCTACCTTCCAGAAAAATAATAAAGATAACTTAAGCCTTCAGTGATATAAGCTTTCTTAGCGCTGAATACAAAATCTATGCGAAAATAACAACCAGACACCTTCAATGAATTGCCAAAATCATAATAATGGAAGAAGAATTCCGTTCCATTATAGAACTTAAGAGAATATACTCCCCAAACCCTCCAGACTACAAAGAAATTTTTCAAACATAGGTAATGAAAGTTATACAAAGCTGCTACAGTAAAACAAGCTAAATGATAGTAGACGGAAACAAATCAAATATTTATAGTATAGTAGTAAGACAAGATTATCCATTGTCATCGACCCCTTTTAACTAATTGGCTGAACAAATAACAAAAGAAATTCTGCATATAGCTTCGCGAGAGATAAAAATTCAAATTATTACCTGAATACATTACTAGATATATGCGGATAGTTAAATATTTCTTGCACCAGACGAGGTCGAACGAAAATAATAGACAAGTCTAAGGAATAGAAGAGCAAAGTATAATGGAAACAAGAACAAAAATAAGCAGTTAGACACATATGATTAAAAAGACAATCAGATAGAAAATAATCTGAAGAGACAAAACCCTGAAACAAATCTCACAATTCAATTATCTGGGATACGGTACCACTTAAAAATATGTCACAAATAATCCAAATAAAATAAGCAAGAAGAGAAACATGGTAATGATGGTAATCAACCAAAACAAAAGAACAAAATTAATAAGAGCAGAAACGAATTAGCTGAATGGGTGTTCAAATAAAATAACACCAAATTGAGTTATTTAAATTAGTCGGACGAAAGAGTAAACAAATTAAAGAAACGGAAAATAATTAAATTAAAGAAACAGCAAATAATTATAAACAAATTAAAGCCAACTTAAGTTGATAATAAAAATAACGTTTAACGTAAGATCTCCTTGAGTTCATAGAAAAAATTGCAGTTTACAGAATTCCTTCGCTTTGAGGTTACATGCATCGGACACATTCATTTATATGTGATTAAACAAGAATAACACAACGTTTTCAGAAATTATAAAAAATCTTTACTGGCATAGGAAGAAGTAATTTCTCAAAATTTTCTAGAGATGTCGCGAGCACACTCGTATTCTTCGTCGCCGTCTCCCCAATCATGAATATCGACAACAAGAACTTCCATCGAGCACACCTTTCTCGCGTGCTCAGTACAGTATAATTTCATCTTGAACATCCTCTCCCTCTTTTGGGAATGAACCGAAGATATGACCTAGCCAGATATTTGGAAATTGTAAGAAATTACAGTAATTTGATTGACATTATGGCTGGTCGGGGCTCCCGGATAGCCAAATGGGCCACCCGTTTGACTTCGGTGAAAGCGGTCCCGGGTGAGGTGGGGGCCTACGTGCAAAATGACCTCAGCTGTCGAAGCAATCATTTATAATACTTCATAAAGCGGATACAGGTGACTTGGATTAATGCGATCACAAACAGTGTACTCAGTTTTGCATGGCGATTTGGGGGAGCATTCACAAAATATCAGGGATTATTTACGAATAGTTTCAGAAATATTTCAGTATATAGGCTTTCAATATTTTCAGTTATTACTGTAAATATCGAAAATTTATTTTAATTATAATGTTCCCGGATAGCCAAGTGGGCAACGCGTTCGACTTCGGTGTAAGTGGTCCCGGGTTCATTTCCCGGTGGGGGCCTACTAGTGAAATGACCTCAGCTACCGAAGCGCTTTTAACAACAATACTACATCCACTACTAAATTACATTTAGTTTTGCAAGAAATAATGTTAACATTTATTTTAGGTAATAATAATAATAACTTTTACCTTGTTAATATGGAAATGCTTTGAAACCCCGCTACTGAGCAACTCAAAATAGAATCATTGTACCGGCCTGCACAAAATATTTTCTGCACTGTTCGCCCTGCGAGGCGGTATTGGAAGTTCGTAGAATGTTGTGAAAAGGTTCCCGGATAGCCTAGTGGGCAAAAAACGTGGCTGAAAGCGAGCACGCTAAGAGGCTCGGCAGTCGAGCACGCTTTCGGTTCGAATTCCGTCAGGGGTCAACGTTTATTTGATGTGAGGTCGTCTGACTTGTTCCAAGAATGAAATGCCCACCCTGAACAAGTCCCCTCGTGGGAGTGTGGGAGAGGCCGATCAGACATGATAAAGGAATGCGTGGTAGGGTTTTGTAAAAGTTAAGAACGAAGAAATTGAAGTATCAATAACGATTTGGAAGACTACTACATCGACTAATCATTATCAATTACAAATCACTGCTTCTGAAATAGAATCTAATGAATCGCATGAATAATTTATTTGCGATTTTATTTTTAATTATTCTTCGTAAATTGTGAAAAATGTTAATTTACTGGAAACTCAGCTACTACTGTCCGCGATCACTTTTTGAATATCCATACCGCATTTTTTCTTTTGATTGAGCAATCCTGCAAAAGATGCTTATAATATTTGAGGAGCCGGTAGTAGTAACACAAATATAAATTCATGCGGTAACCATAGCGTTGAACGCAAGGAAATTATCTTTGAACACCCAATTCTTTATATAAATATTCTTGTTCTGTAAACGAAATCATCTTTTAACACCTAATTTTTGATAAAAATATCGATAGTAAAATCCAAATTTGCGATCACAAAATTTTCTATTGATAATATTGAACAATCCCTATTTTATGGACTGAGGAGACTTTACGTTTCCCTCGTGACGGCGCTTCAGGCATACTCTATTGTATATATCTACGTTATTTTCGAACCTGGAAATAACTAACAAACGGGCTGCTCTTCTTTGGATCATATCTAAATCTGAGACTAACCCCTATGCATGTGGATCCCAGACCGCGCAGCAGTATTCGAAACCAGGTGAAATAAGGGAGAAGTAAGCAAATTCTTTGACTCTCTATGGACATTCCCTCAGGTTTCTACTTGTTATTACTTGCATTCTATTCGCCTTCCCTATAGTATCTCGAATATGTTCCATGAACGATAAACTACTGCTAAATGTAATTATTTATCGTGACGCATTAAGGGTTACCCTGAAATTTGGTGATGTTCGCTTATAATTTTAGTGGAACGTGTGAAAGACATAGTAATTCACTTATAACTTTTCTCATCGTATGTCCAGGTATAAAAAGGACCGCATAAAAGTGGCTTTTGGACTGAGTAAACGTTCCACCATGTAGAACTGAACTGAATGATACACTCGGATAATCAATTTAGGTAAGCCAAATAATTAAAATCCAAATGACAATGTACCAAACTATAGAGATGAGTTTTTTTCAATACATTAATATCATAAGTTATTATTCCGAATGCAGTATAGTTACATTGTTAAATTTATCAAATGTTGGAAAACCAAATAAGTCTTTCAGGAATTTTGCTACCAGCCGCAATCATGCTACATAGCTTTGTTGCAGCTCTTAGCATTGCTACCTACGGAAAACCGTTTACAGACGGCAAATTTTTGAAAAATGCACTCATAAATCTTTCCGAACTCTTATTTCATGACTTGTCAAATAAAAAACAAAAATGGAGAGAATTAAAGAAATACCGTTGTCAGCCACAACAGTTCAGCGTCGTATTCAAGAGATGACCAAAAATATTGACGCACAAGCCAAAAATGATTTGTTAACTAGAGACATAATTAGCATCGATAAAAGTACCGATGTAAATAGATAGGATAGGCTGACAATTATTATTAAAATGTATTAATAAATAGTTCGAAAGTCAATTAAGAACTTTGCGTTTCTGCTTAATGAATGGAACGATCAAAGGCACTAACATTTTCCACCGGGTAGGTAGTATGTAGTATGAGTTTACAAATTTCAGTAATGGAAAAATGCTGGATTCAAAAAGTAAATCGTTTTCCATAACAATCGATGTTCCTCAAGCTAAGAGAAGGTAAACTGTTGGATCTGTGAAAATAATGGAAAATTAACTTGGCTGCCCACTTTTATTGTTCCATGTACGAAGAAAATTTATTTGCAAAGGCATCTACATATCAACTTAAGAATATATTAAAAAAGATTGTTAAGATGGTGAACATGATGGTTGTAAACAATACTAAAAATTAACACGATGGTCATTAACTAACAATTAGCGTTAACACAGAGGCGATTCAAGGCTTTATGGAGGAAATTTAATCGAAACAGAAATTAGCTGTTTGCTTCAGAAATGCTGAGTACTTCGTTAATATACAAATATTTCTTTACGAAATCGAGGAAAATTACCTCGATATCTCTGATAAACTATAGTTTTGTGACTTTAGTTCTTAAAAGTCATAATGAACAATTAAAATCATTTCAATCAACGACTCCACGGAATTATTCATACAGTTTTGAGATTGTATGAGGAATGGAAGAGTTTTTCTCCGAAATTTATAATTATTTGAAACCGACGTTAAACTTTCTTTCCCTTGAGCCGACATGAGACAAAACATAAACCGAATAAATCTAAATTTGCTCAAAAGTTGGATTTTGAACATTTGGGAGCAGATTTAAAAGTTTTAAGAAGCACGGCGGAATGTTTAAATTTATAATAAAGCGCGACGAAAGGGAAGAAAATATTTTAGTCGTGCAGTATTTTTAATATCCTAAAATTGAAAATTTAAGCTTAAGAATGATTGACTTCAAAAGCTCAACGTTGTGGACGAATAAATTGAAGATGCTGAGAAGGGACCTGGAAAAAACGGACGATAATCATTTTCACTTGATACCGATATTTTGGGCATTACTTCCTGCGATGTTTTTATCCCTGAAAAATTGACTTAGCCATTTTGTCCGTGTTATACTCTACTTACACAGATATTTGAAGTTGGACAGATATTTTCCAATTTGAAATTTGCTTCGAATATTCCTAGCATAATTTGTTTCTAGACGTATTTTCCCTGCTCTATAAGAGATATCATCCGTAAGTCTTGCTTTATTTAGAACACAAAAATACTAAATTCGGTGGATTATACTAAACCATCCACAGATCCGCCCACGGATAAGCGAGGGTTCATTGTATGTAACATACCACTGACCCGAAGTGCCTTCCTTGTAGTCACATTTTGGTCGATTTTGAGCCGCTGGCGAAAAAGATTGCTGACTCCTGCTATACTGTATATACTTTTCCTTAAAAAACGTAAAAATATCCGAAAAAAAGTACGATAATTATATCGAGAAACATGAAGCTGAGGAGGAGCCACAGGAAATATATAAATTCTCATCGTATATTTAATTTTATATAGAAAAGAGAGAAATAGTCGGTGCTTTTTGAATGTGCTTCGACATCTGAGGCCATTTGCACGGAGGCATCCGCCGGGAATAGAACCCCGGACCGCTTTCACCCTTAGCTATCTGGAGACCACAAGAGAGAGAGGGAGAGAGTTATTCAAGGAATAATAACGCATTTTGAAAGAATACAAATTATAAACTATTTGACCAAACACAAATTGTTTTTAGTTTGTTTTTTTCCAATTTTGGAAACATATAATTCATACATTTAGAATAAAAATAGAAGATTGTGCATTTTTCATCGAATTAGATTAAGCTGATAAATATACGAAACTATAGAAGTGAGTAAAAGGCGTGTAAATGACTCCTGTTCCAAACTTCGAGGAAGAATTCAATTGAATATTAGAGTAAAATTACTAATAAGTTAACGAATGGAATTAATAATAAAGCAAGGTATTCTTAGTGATATTCATAGAAAAAAGAGAATAAAGACACGTACTTGAATCCATACTCAACTTTGACGAAATTCCCTCTCAGTATTAGCAAGGTAGCACACATTATTCCTCCAAAATTTATTTATTTACGAACCTTTTTTGCGATGAAAATATCCACTCCTCTTTCCATACATTCCATTTAGTTGCTTCGGATAGCCATCTGAACATCACCTATATGAATCTTATATTTCTTTGGGCGCCTTATTCTTTACTTCATAAATAGTTGGACACCGCCTTGCAAGTCTGTCAACTAAATAAAAGCTTCTCGAATGGCAAATTCATCACGGATAACATTTGAACACAGACCCTCTGCGGTTTGAGTGGCCATGGGAGTGAGTGAGTGACTAATATTCACTTTACGGTCCGGTATTATTATAGTTTGTTGGAGTTAAAATGAAGATTATTGTTAATATCCGTACTAATCCATCACATATATCATCATTATCAGCCATTTTCAATGTGATGTCGGATGTAGGCCTCCCGAAGCGCTTTCCAATTCTCTCTATTCTGATTTTTCTCGTTGCCATGTTACCCCTAAATATGTACATACTTGATGATGCCTCTGTTTCATCTGTCCTCCGGTCTTCCTCCTGGTCTCTTTACATCTCTTGGAGTCTAGTTGAGAACTGCTGACGTCCATCGGTTGCCATTTCTTCTCGCAACATGGCCTGTCCGCATCAATTTCAGTGATCTTACCTTACCTATGATATCTGTTACTCCTGTCATCTTTCTCATCCATATTGAGTCGAAGGCCTGGACACAGTCCACAAAGCAGAGTAATAGTGGAATATTGCACTGTAATTACTACTTTAATTATTACTTGTAATTCGTTCTGCTGATGATTTCCTGTAGTGTGTGGATGTGGTCCATAGTATTGAATCTTTTTCGGAATCCATCTTGTTCTCTGGGCTGGGTATCTGCTAGGGTCGTCTTCAGACGTGCAGATATTACTCTCGTTATTTTTTTATAAATAATAGGAAGGAGACTAAGTAGTAATTCTTCAAATCTTCCTCTCTTGCGCAAAATGATGATTCTTCCATTGCCCCAGTCCTTGGGAATTCTTCCTTGTCAAAGGCAATTAGTGAATAACTGTGCTAAAAGAGGAGCAATCTCTGTTACACCAGGCTTAAGATATTTCGCCAAAACTTCATTTTCTCCTACTGCCTTTCCATCTTTCATCTTTTTGATGGCATAGGTATTACTTTTTCTGGGAGAATTTTGCGAGTTTAGTCTTTCTTCGTGGTTTTCCTCCTCAACATTTTCTGTCTTCTTGTATAAGTTGGTGAAGTATTCTGCTACTGTTCTCAGTATTACTTGTCTATTGCAAGCTGTTGTGCCATCTTCTTTCTGTCCGGCTAGGATCTGTTTCTTTCCAGTTATTAGGCGTTGTCTGGCCTTCTTCATGCGCGATTTTTTTCTAATGCCTCAGCACAGCTCTTTCGTTGAAATTCCTTACGTACTCCCTAGTGAGACGTGATGTGGATTTCAAATCCCAATTCATATCTAGGAATTTTTTCCATTCTTCTCAACATTCTCATCTCCAAATATTACTTCATGGTTTAAAAAATGAATAACTGTTCCCAAATGGTGAAAAAAGGATAAAGGTTTTTATATGAAAGATAGAGTTTTTATTATAAAATACCCCAGCCACATGTTTGCATAAAGACTATGGGGAATAAAAATCGAGCTGAGAGTTTTCACCAGGGTCTGCATTAACTCTGATCAACTCCCATAACCACTCCACAACACAAATGCTTCCCGATTGGGAGTAAACTGTAGCCAATGTAGTCACGTCGGACGACATCGGATCGGGAGAAATACGAATCCAATGAAGGTGCAGCTTGGGATTCATCCAATTCATTAACAGGACTAACTGTTAAGCATCCATAGCCCACACGGCCCATACAGACCATAGGGTTTATGATTCGGTCAGGATGGTCAGGGTCAGGTCAGGATATTGCGAAGGACATTCTACGCTTGCAGCGCCGGTTGCGGTCGTTGCCTTCATAACAAATGAAATAAGATACGCAATCGACGTATGCAATCGTTCAAATGTAGATCTGTCTGCAGTAATAAGTATAAGAATGTAATAAACCGGAAATTTCGGTTTAAGTGTTGATGTAAAGTGAGAAATTCTTACTCGGAGACACAGTATTTTGAATAACTTCCATCAATAACCAGGATGGAGTCTCGTGCTATTCAGAATAAACTGTTGGAATGGGAGAGGATTGAAAATCCCTTAGCACCCTTGTCATCAATTCAGCAGGAAACAATTTTTGAATTATCCGAAGTGTTCAACTATCGTCCTTTTCCGACTGAGGTATCGTTAACTTCATGTGTGATGTCACCCTGTAAAATAAACTAGGTGAAACTACTCTTACTCTGTTAACTTTCTAGTTGGAGACCAAAACGGAGAATTCCCTCGTCTCACAGAAAACGGTAGAAACGCAAGTTGAAGATTTATCGCTTAGTTACCTTGGCTTAGAATTGGAAAAAATACGAATTGAAACTTCTAAAGAGGTCAGTTACTGAGTTGTGATTTTGTATTGTTTGTAGTTTATTACTGCATTAATAAGACTTTGCTTGCAGTTTTTCGATTGGTACTTCGGAGTAGAAGAAGAACAAATAAAGGAAAATGACATTATATACGAAAGTTATAAAAATCAGCTGGAAAACCACCGCAATGAGTGTGGCTTTCTTCTTAACCAGGTAAGCCGATATATTCAAGTTTGCACTTTACACTAGTTTTGCTGGTTGAATGGTTGAAGTTTTTTCAGGGAAATTGAAAATCTTAATTCTACGATTTTAGGGTGTATTTGGGTTATTTTTTCCTTGGTAACTTTTGCTTTAAACTTAATAGCTTTGTCGCTGTCAATGTTTTCAGATTGAAGCTGCTTTGAAAGATTTGGATGTCTTAAACGAGCAATATCAGCTAGTTTCCACCAAAACCAATTCGCTTCATGAAGTCAGCGAACATCTCATTGCCGAACAGGTTCTTAATATTTCTTCAACGTATTAATTTTACTTCCAGTAGAAGATAGACGAAAAATCCAAACTTAAGAAACAGAAATTAACTTTATCTGTAATTATTTTTGTGTTGGAGGAATCAGGCTATTTTCATTTACTCTTGATGATTTTGTTTTCAGAACCAGCTTCTTGAAATTTCTGATGAAGTCGAAAAACGCATAAATTACTTCAATGAAATTGACCGAATCATTAGCCGTTTGGACTCTCCAACGCTCTCCCCTTCCAGTGAGGTTTTTATTCAAATTTTGGATAAGCTCGATGAATGCATTGGCTATATGGAAAGTCATGTGAGTTTATTATTGTTCTTTTGTTCACCTAANTAGAAAAAAAAATAATTTATTAAAAAAAACTAAGGCCCATTTGCAAGAACCCCGTTACACTTTTGCTACATTTCATCTCCTCTATAATAAAAAAAATATTTCGTTCAAATCGGCGGAGCATATTTCGTGGCCTCTCCTTGTTAGTGATACTCATAGAAAAAAGAGAATAAAGACACGTACTTGAATCCATACTCAACTTTGACGAAATTCCCTCTCAGTATTAGCAAGGTAGCACACATTATTCCTCCAAAATTTATTTATTTACGAACCTTTTTTGCGATGAAAATATCCACTCCTCTTTCCATACATTCCATTTAGTTGCTTCGGATAGCCATCTGAACATCACCTATATGAATCTTATATTTCTTTGGGCGCCTTATTCTTTAATTCATAAATAGTTGGTCACCGCCTTGCAAGTCTGTCAACTAAATAAAAGCTTCTCGAATGGCAAATTCATCACGGATAACATTTGAACACAAACCCTCTGCGGTTTGAGTGGCCATGGGAGTGAGTGAGTGACTAATATTCACTTTACGGTCCGGTATTATTATAGTTTGTTGGAGTTAAAGTGAAGATTATTGTTAATATCCGTACTAATCCATCACATATATCATCATTATCAGCCATTTTCAATGTGATGTCGGATGTAGGCCTCCCGAAGCGCTTTCCAATTCTCTCTATTCTGATTTTTCTCGTTGCCATGTTACCCCTAAATATGTACATACTTGATGATGCCTCTGTTTCATCTGTCCTCCGGTCTTCCTCCTGGTCTCTTTACATCTCTTGGAGTCTAGTTGAGAACTGCTGACGTCCATCGGTTGCCATTTCTTCTCGCAACATGGCCTGTCCGCATCAATTTCAGTGATCTTACCTTACCTATGATATCTGTTACTCCTGTCATCTTTCTCATCCATATTGAGTCGAAGGCCTGGACACAGTCCACAAAGCAGAGTAATAGTGGAATATTGTACTGTAATTACTACTTTAATTAGTACTTGTAATTCGTTCTGCTGATGATTTCCTGTAGTGTGTGGATGTGGTCCATAGTATTGAATCTTTTTCGGAATCCATCTTGTTCTCTGGGCTGGGTATCTGCTAGGGTCGTCTTCAGACGTGCAGATATTACTCTCGTTATTTTTTTATAAATAATAGGAAGGAGACTAAGTAGTAATTCTTCAAATCTTCCTCTCTTGCGCAAAATGATGATTCTTCCATTGCCCCAGTCCTTGGGAATTCTTCCTTGTCAAAGGCAATTAGTGAATAACTGTGCTAAAAGAGGAGCAATCTCTGTTACACCAGGCTTAAGATATTTCGCCAAAACTTCATTTTCTCCTACTGCCTTTCCATCTTTCATCTTTTTGATGGCATAGGTATTACTTTTTCTGGGAGAATTTTGCGAGTTTAGTCTTTCTTCGTGGTTTTCCTCCTCAACATTTTCTGTCTTCTTGTATAAGTTGGTGAAGTATTCTGCTACTGTTCTCAGTATTACTTGTCTATTGCAAGCTGTTGTGCCATCTTCTTTCTGTCCGGCTAGGATCTGTTTCTTTCCAGTTATTAGGCGTTGTCTGGCCTTCTTCATGCGCGATTTTTTTCTAATGCCTCAGCACAGCTCTTTCGTTGAAATTCCTTACGTACTCCCTAGTGAGACGTGATGTGGATTTCAAATCCCAATTCATATCTAGGAATTTTTTCCATTCTTCTCAACATTCTCATCTCCAAATATTACTTCATGGTTTAAAAAATGAATAACTGTTCCCAAATGGTGAAAAAAGGATAAAGGTTTTTATATGAAAGATAGAGTTTTTATTATAAAATACCCCAGCCACATGTTTGCATAAAGACTATGGGGAATAAAAATCGAGCTGAGAGTTTTCACCAGGGTCTGCATTAACTCTGATCAACTCCCATAACCACTCCACAACACAAATGCTTCCCGATTGGGAGTAAACTGTAGCCAATGTAGTCACGTCGGACGACATCGGATCGGGAGAAATACGAATCCAATGAAGGTGCAGCTTGGGATTCATCCAATTCATTAACAGGACTAACTGTTAAGCATCCATAGCCCACACGGCCCATACAGACCATAGGGTTTATGATTCGGTCAGGATGGTCAGGGTCAGGTCAGGATATTGCGAAGGACATTCTACGCTTGCAGCGCCGGTTGCGGTCGTTGCCTTCATAACAAATGAAATAAGATACGCAATCGACGTATGCAATCGTTCAAATGTAGATCTGTCTGCAGTAATAAGTATAAGAATGTAATAAACCGGAAATTTCGGTTTAAGTGTTGATGTAAAGTGAGAAATTCTTACTCGGAGACACAGTATTTTGAATAACTTCCATCAATAACCAGGATGGAGTCTCGTGCTATTCAGAATAAACTGTTGGAATGGGAGAGGATTGAAAATCCCTTAGCACCCTTGTCATCAATTCAGCAGGAAACAATTTTTGAATTATCCGAAGTGTTCAACTATCGTCCTTTTCCGACTGAGGTATCGTTAACTTCATGTGTGATGTCACCCTGTAAAATAAACTAGGTGAAACTACTCTTACTCTGTTAACTTTCTAGTTGGAGACCAAAACGGAGAATTCCCTCGTCTCACAGAAAACGGTAGAAACGCAAGTTGAAGATTTATCGCTTAGTTACCTTGGCTTAGAATTGGAAAAAATACGAATTGAAACTTCTAAAGAGGTCAGTTACTGAGTTGTGATTTTGTATTGTTTGTAGTTTATTACTGCATTAATAAGACTTTGCTTGCAGTTTTTCGATTGGTACTTCGGAGTAGAAGAAGAACAAATAAAGGAAAATGACATTATATACGAAAGTTATAAAAATCAGCTGGAAAACCACCGCAATGAGTGTGGCTTTCTTCTTAACCAGGTAAGCCGATATATTCAAGTTTGCACTTTACACTAGTTTTGCTGGTTGAATGGTTGAAGTTTTTTCAGGGAAATTGAAAATCTTAATTCTACGATTTTAGGGTGTATTTGGGTTATTTTTTCCTTGGTAACTTTTGCTTTAAACTTAATAGCTTTGTCGCTGTCAATGTTTTCAGATTGAAGCTGCTTTGAAAGATTTGGATGTCTTAAACGAGCAATATCAGCTAGTTTCCACCAAAACCAATTCGCTTCATGAAGTCAGCGAACATCTCATTGCCGAACAGGTTCTTAATATTTCTTCAACGTATTAATTTTACTTCCAGTAGAAGATAGACGAAAAATCCAAACTTAAGAAACAGAAATTAACTTTATCTGTAATTATTTTTGTGTTGGAGGAATCAGGCTATTTTCATTTACTCTTGATGATTTTGTTTTCAGAACCAGCTTCTTGAAATTTCTGATGAAGTCGAAAAACGCATAAATTACTTCAATGAAATTGACCGAATCATTAGCCGTTTGGACTCTCCAACGCTCTCCCCTTCCAGTGAGGTTTTTATTCAAATTTTGGATAAGCTCGATGAATGCATTGGCTATATGGAAAGTCATGTGAGTTTATTATTGTTCTTTTGTTCACCTAATGTCATAAAATCATCTTAGCAAAAGGTGAGAGACATGTGTAAGGAGACCTGAATGGTGTAACATTGAAGTTTAGTTCTTTAGTTTTTAATTATTATTAATCTGGTTCCTCTGTATAAGATTTTCTCTAGTCTGTAGGTTCCTGTTAGTAAATTGTATTTTAATTTTTTTATATTTTTGATATTCAACTTTATGTATACATCCATTTGTTTATGTGCTTGTGAATATTTTTCATTTAATTACAAATGTTGTGATAACTTACTCTACCTTAATGATCTCAGAAACTGTGTTCTGAGGACCCTCTATTTATGGTGGCTTGGGCTGCTGTATATTTTTAGGTATAGAAGTAAAAACATTTTAAAATCCTATCATTGTCCAAAGAAATGCTTCAATATCTAGATTTAAATGCCATTTCTTGTTATATGAAAGTTAAAATATCTTGACTCCCAATTTCAGTTCTTCCTTACATTTGTTTATTCTTAGTCAGCATATACATTACAATTAAGTGTCAGGATGAGATATTTGTACATGAAAATGTGTACATGCTTAAAAAGAAAGATATTGCCCTTAAAATTGCTGTGTAACATGATTAATTATTAGCAAGAAATTCTCTTATTGCTGAAAAATTGTTAAACTTTGAGTGGTAAGTACATTAAATTAATCTTGGTAAGCGATATTTGGTGGAACTGCATCTTCACAATAACATACAATGATTATATTTGTACTTTTCCACTATGGTTTTATTCCAGCACAACTGGGTTTCGATGTGTTCACGTCATCATCAGGTGGCTCAGAAACTGAAACTAAAACAGTAGCCTAAATATCCATAGAAGAATGAGGAGGGGAGGGGAGGTTGTAAAAGGAGGAAGACCGCAAGGATATAGGGAAGGGCAAGGGACCGGAGGTCCAAACGGGTGAAGAAGTCATATGAGAGGTGGGGGCAGGGGTAAGGAAGGGAATATGCATGTGAAGAGGGTCGAGGGATTCTCAGAAAACAGATGTTTGTTACTGAGTGTGTGGGAGTGGTGCAGGATTTGAAATTTTTCTAATGCATCAATTTTTTGTCCTTTGGGGCATGACTGGAGTAAGATGGGTGAGAAATCACAGCCGTGGTTATTTTAGATTAGGTGATTGGCAAAATGAGATCGGAGTGGGGCTTTATTTGTGAATGCATCTTTATGTTCTTTACACCTCATTGATATGTTTCTCCCACTCTGGCCAATGTAGATATTATTGAAATCTCTGCATTGGATTCTATAAATACTGGATTTATTTATGGAATCTATTTGATCTTTGGTGTTGCGCAAGAGGGACCTCCGGTTAAAACGGCTGTAATATGCAATGCAAAGATCTAAAGCGGGAAATAAATCTTGAATCTGCTATTGAAATTTAATTTTACCCATCTTGGAGGGTTCATAAGAAAGGTTGGGGATGGGTTAAAAATTGCATTCAGAGCTATTTTTTGCCTATAGTGGTTGAGTAATTTGTTAATGAGGGAAACATTCTTGGAGGCAAGGGTGAAGATTGTTTTTAATTCGATTTGCAAATCATAGGGAGACAGGGATGTTAAGTAACCTATGTATAGTGAGTAAAAGGAGGCTAGTTTGTGTGAGTGGCGGTGGTTGGATGAGGCAGGGATGACATAATCAGTATATGTTGGTTTACTATATATAGCAAAATTTATCAAATTATCTGTGATGGTTAGAGTGATGTCTAAAAAGTTTAAGGAGGGGGGTGTTAGATTTCAGAGGTGAAGATCATGGATGGGTGGAGGGAGTTTAAGAGGTTAACCAATTGCGCAATTTGTCTTTCTGAGCCCTTCCATGTGCACAAAATGTCATCAACATATCGTTACCACATAACGATATTTGGTAAAAGAGGGGAATTAAAATTTAAGTTGTTAATCCCCTCTGTTAACAAACTGTTAAGTATTTTAATTATGTGAAACTCATAGACTGGGCAGTTTCTTCCCATTTTTGCTTTATAATTCTCAGTCCTTTCATCTATCATTCTTCATTCATTGCAGCCAAAATATAAGGAATCTAGCTCATACTTGGCCAAGTACAAGCATGTGTTAGGACGTGCAGTTGCTTTTGCCAGATCATATATTGTGAACACCTTTGAAAGTGCAACACGTCAAGCTCAAGAAAGTGCGGCTGAAGTAGGTGGCAGTTCCAATTCTGATCCATCAACCAAAACCTTTGCTTTACTCTATGGGAAGTTTAGAGCCTCAGCTCCCAGAGTCAAGGATCTCTTGAAGCAAGTGGAAGTTCGAGCAGAAAAGAGACAAGAGTAAGACACTGTTTCATCTATTTTAGCCTTTGTTATATTTTCCTTCTTTCAATTGTTATATTTAACTCAATTCCATCCACAAAGCCTGCCATTTATAACAGTGACACAAACCCACAATTCAAGCAATTATTTATTTAAAAGTCAATTTAAATTATACAAGATTTTTTGTTGAATTGCTAAAAGGTATAACACTGAAGAAAAATCTAATTGTGCTGAAATTAAATTTCATTCCTTTCTAAAATATTTGATAAAGATACATAAATACCAATTTTACAGTATTTACTGAATTGAAGGAGAAAGCTCCTGATATCTCAATGAAATGAAACAGTCAGTTAAATATACAATTGAACAGTGGTCTTCTTATCCATCTTAGTCTTAAAAATAATGCAAAGGAAAAATATTTGATAAAAGCAACACTCGTAGAAAAATGTATTCCTAATGTCTCTTTCATGTATCCCAATATTTAGCTTCTATCTATGCCATGGTAAACAGTTTCTTGAAATAAATAGAAAAATATTAAAGAACGGATCTAAGGTGCATAAAAGAGCTCACAAAACAATTATGATCAGATATTTAAGAAATAGGAATATATTCAAATAATATTATGTACAACACTAATGGTGGCTTAGAAAAAGGAACTGAATTGTGTGTATTAGCTTATGGACCTAGATTAACTCACAAATTACAAAATGAAATCTTATTAAAGAAATCCTGCATTAGCCTGAATATTGTGTCATGTTTTTTTCCTCCAGTACTTACTTCTGAAAAGCACATGCTAACTAAATTTGAGATCTTCTAGCTTTAAAACCGTAACTGTGTATAGTATGCTTCTGCAAGTGCATATATTCATGATTACTAAAGTGTAAATGAATTGGAAATTTACAGATCACAATGTACAGAAAAAAAATGCTGGAAAAGTGTTTTGAGAGAAATTGAAATATAGGCTAAATTGTTGCAACTTCACAAACCTGAAGTTGTAAGTTGATGATTTCCCTCCTCCTTCCCTTGGCTCATCTATTACCTCAACCTTTACAGTGCAGACACATGGTTTTTTGCTAGCAATATTCACGATCTGTGCTGGTAGTTTCTTGGCCACACTAGCCTGCCTTCAACTGTTGCAATAATTTTGGCCATAACTGTTGGTGGAGGTTATGTTATGATGGCAGTCTGCCTATAGCAGGTGGAGTGTTGCAGCAGGTGAACAATGTCTTAGTTAATCTATCTTACATTAAGCTTGCAGTATGCAAGCTACTTTTACTCGTATAGTATAAATATACTGTGAACAGCAACGAAATAAGCTTATCTAAAACACTATATATTTATACATGATGGCTAGGTCAAACATGGTGATGAAGTTCTTCTTGTGATCAGATCCTCTGTATCGTAGTAGAAAGGAGGCCTTGTCTTAAACTTTATCCTGAACTCCTGTGCAATGAATAAACAGGTCTAAACCTAAACAGGTATCGAAGGAAATTGTTGTGTTTTTATCACCAGTATCAAGCAGTAACAGTTATCAAGCAGTATGTCTTTATTTGTGGCCTGTTTTGACTCCATGTTGCATGCTAGATCAATCCCTCTTCATATTTACCAGATTGTACTGAAAACTTCTCTTCACGTTTTCCCCACCCCCTCCAAGCTTTCCTTTCATTTTTGTACCAATTCCCTGGCACTTCCTCAGCCCAAGAGGTTCTCCTTTCTGCCACACCATGCAACAAGACTTGTTGCGATACTTTTGTCCACCAGTGTTCACATCAAATTTTGAATCTGTTTTCAGTTATAATATTTTAATAACATTAATTATGCAGAGATATTAACAATTTAAGTGGATATTCAATGAAAACTTTTGACTCTCTTTTGTTTTTCCATTCTGCTCTAAGCCATTGAAAACAAATCTAAACTATGTTATTACCTGTAAATAACTTTGTTTCCCTTCCACTGATGGCCATTCATGGTCCTTAATTTAATGTTAATTAAATTTTTTTAAATGTTTACCTTTATATAGCCTGCAACCTATCTATAAGAATTCTTCCCCAACACATAGAAATGGAAGCTAAACCCCAACTTGATTTCAGAGTATCAAAAATTTAGTCTGCAGAGGATATACTTTTATAATAAGGATACGCATTGTGTGTATTAGTAGTTATTCAGGTGGTTTCCATTTAATTTTAAATGTAGCTTAACACAGTTATCTCAGTTCTCTTTAAATATGATTACTAATATTACTTGATTTTCAAAACCCTTGTTATTGCTACTTCGTATCCAACCGACCTTTTCTTCCCAGAAATCATTACTTGTGTATCCTTAATTATCCCTCCTTTCCTCCTACACCATCTCTCAACCTATTAACATGCATCCTTCTAATCTTCTGATAAATGAAAAACAAAGTAACTGAATATTTTCTTTTAGGTAACGATAGTTATGAAATTATTAATAATTTAGTTAATTTCAAATTCAGAGATATCTGTCGTTAAGAAGAAACAGAGAGTATTCTATTTTTAGTAGAATTAATATCAGCTATTCATTAAGTCTTCATCACATCTATATAAATGGATTCATGTTGGAGTGAAATTTTTCCATGCTAGAATGATGATAGAAAATGATCACATTCATGATCCCACAGGTATGCACAATTGCTAATGGAATGCCACCAGTGTTATGTGACTCAAAGAGAGCTGATTGTTGGTGAGAACGTAGCTGCTGGAGTGTCTGAGCTTGCATCACCACAAGCCACGAAGGGTGTAACTCAAGGGAGTGATGCCATCAAATCTGCCCTTTGGAGGAGTCCAAACAGTTCTGCTGGAGTCAGAGGAGACCATTGTGCTATCTTTCGCCTTGCATGTGCATTTCTCATTCGAGTTTGTGAAGATGAGCATCAGTTATTTTTCCAGTTCTTCTCCAATCCATCACCACTACTCACGTAAGTCATCACATTTATTTGATATCTCATTTGCTGTATATACATTCACTCATAGACTAATGATCTTGCTCTGTTCTTACATACCAGACCTTATTCAGATATTCAAGTTTTGATAGATTTCAATAGAAATACTTTCTATGTACTCCATCTTTTACCAAAATGGAGGCTCTTAGAATTGAGCGAATGAATGCAGTATTTGCCGCTTTTGAAAACATTGAGATTCTCATTTTAGAAGCACCATTCATGCTGATGCTAAATGCTAATTCATTAGTCAATTGTGGTAAGTCACTTAGATAGTTAAGGACTATCTGTATAGGTAAATAGATCAGTTTGGAAACTTAAATGTTTGAGAAATGGGTCCTCTTGTATTTAACAACCAATGATATTACTCAATTATAATACTAGAGGATATCTTCTTATCTCTTAAAAATAATGAGTTTCAAGTAATAATGTTTGCAGCTTACCTCTAAGAACTTGATAATGGCTCTGTTCCACCTGATTTTGGTCTTCTTCTTGGTCTCTTCACATCTCTTGGAGTCCAGTTAAGAACTGTTGATGTCCAGTGGTATCCCTTTCTACTTGCCATATGGCCTGCCCTCTATTCTTACTGTGATATCATTTTATCTATGATGTCTGTCAGGAGTGACAGATGTCATAGATAAAATAAAATCACTAAATGTAATGACATAGGTAGCCTGAGAAATACTGGGAAATGTAGGAAAAGATTTATGCGAAGTGAAAGATGAAAACAATAACAAATAAGTGTGAAAAAGCTTTGAAAGTAAATAAGGTTATTATCTTATCACATAACAGGATTATATCATTATATATGTAAGTTTGAACTATATTTAGTATATTCCCAAAGATAATTAATCTTATGAAAATTCATTTTGGTTTATATTCTTAGATTGTACTATTTTGAGCTCTGAGCCTTCAGAGTTGATGTATTCTCCTCATTTCCAAGAAATCCCTCTGTTTGGTGCCATTAGTATGAAGGTTGCAGTTTTTCAAATTGTTATTTCTTTTCAATGTTTATAATTTCATGAGGTGGAAAAGGGTCAAATTAGATCTAAAAATCTATTAAAATTTATTTGTACCGGATTTATGGAAATGGAATATTCCATATTACTGTTTCATTGATGTCTTGTTTTCTCAGATCCTATTTGGATGGCCTGTGCACATACCTTTATGATTCCCTTCGCCCCTTAGTGATCCATGTGAATCATCTGGAAACTCTGGCAGAACTTTGCTCCATCCTGAGAGGAGAGATGCTTGAGGATCATGTTCGAGCAAGTCGTTAGTATAATACAATTATTATTATAGGCCCATATTATAGCCGTTTCTAAGCTTAGCTTTGGGAACTTTTCATTCCAAGTTTCCTAAGCATTGAATGTCTGGAAGTGTATGACCATTGCAAAATTTCAAAACATCTGCTATTCACGTTCACAGAAGCTATCCATCACTGATTATGTTGCATTCATTTCTTAATGTACCTATGACTCAATGAAAATCTTTTAATAACCCTTCTTCATAGGAACTCTTTTGTTTCATTCCTTTTTTCCAATACACATGTGATAATATAATCCACTTCTAAGAATCACCTGGTAATTTGCTGTATTTTTTATTTAAATTATTCCCATTTAATTTGAATAAGGCCCCTTGAAAAGTGAAACAATAATGCTTTTCTCTTGGCTTGTTTTCCATCCCATGTAATTAATTGTGAATGATATTGTTTTTCCCCTCTATTTTTAACTTTGGTTATTTCACTTATTTCCAGTGCGTCTGATGATTTCAACCACTCATGTGGTTATCCTGAGTTAACTCATCATGTATGAGGGTGACCACGGTGTATATCCCCAGATAACCTGTCAAAGGTCTTTCTGGGCCATTTGTCTTGGCTACCCTGGCTTATTTCATCCAGTGCTTAGTCTATGGCCGAGCCATATCCTTTTAGTTCATGTTCAAGGAGATAGATAGAGGATACTACATTTTCTTCTTTCAAAACACTCATTTTTCTAAAACCCTGCATGTGTTGTGTGGGTTTGCCCACCATTGCCTCTAATGTAAAGCAATGATTTCATATGCAGAGCAAGATGTGTTGCAATTTTGTGTATTCTATTAATATTTTTACAGCTTTCTATTATTTCTTTAGATATAGCTGATATAGCTCCACAATCAACTAAAGTGTAATGGATTCTTGATAGCTTTTATGGCTACTAATTTGAAACTAAACATGGAAAAGGATGTATGAATAACTAAAATGCAAAAAATCCAATCAAACACTTTTGCAATCAGAGGAATTTCCACTGATTTCTGTCAATGTATGGATTTCAATAAAAACATTTTAATATTGTAAATGAAATAATTAAGGGGTTAAATGAATTAATTAAAATGAAAAAATTTCCTTCACTTTTAACAATAATAATTGTTTAAATTCATATTCCCATCAATATCTGAGGTTCATCGAATAGATATTGTAATGCTCAAAAGGTTTGCAAAAGGAAATCTTGATAGTTGAAATAGTTTTTGAGTTATCATGCACACCAATTTCAAAAACCCTGTTTCTAGAAAAATGAGTTGAAAGTTTTTGTTATGAATATCTACCATAAAGAAAGAACTTACGATTGTTAACTGTTTTTCTACCACTCCTGATGCATATGGCAAACTTTTTGCATCTTCATAATAGTCCTTCAGCTCCATTTTTTCTCTCCACAAATTATTCAAGCCTACCTTGCACTGCTCAAACTTCAGCCCTCCTGCCTCGCCAACCTCTTGTGGTCATAGCTGTCGGCGTCTTGAATTGCTGCCCCGTTTCTATGTCTAATTCTTTTATTTTTTTAATTACAGTAGAGTAACCTTCATAAAAAGCATCTACAGTTTTGTAGGTGGCGATTTTGCTATTTTTTTGCTGGAATTAGGTCTTATTTCATGAAAACTATGGTTCTTCCTTTCCTTCAGATAAGATTCTTCTATTCAGATAAGGAATTGTATGGTTTAACAAAAAACACAAGAAGCTACGACTGAAACCTTTCTCTAAGACTGGCTTCACTAAGAAAGAAGAATCCTTGCATGCAACTAATCATATAGCACCTTACTTTTATTACTTCAAGGTATTTTTGAACCTTTCTTATTTCCAGAGATAGAAGAAACAGATGTCCTCAAAACACAAAACATAAACAGTGTAGAAAAGAATACCCAAGATGCATATAATCTGCTAAAGTGCTGATTTTAGACACTAGAGGCAAGATTTACTTTTCATTCTTCTAACTGCTGAAAGAGCAAAACCATGTAGTCAGCGCAGTTGTTTACATTATTACATTGCATTATAAAACATTTGTTCCTCAAGTACCCACTGAGAGAAAGCTGTGCGAGGGATAACTGCCACTTCCACTCTCCGCTCACAGTTATATAGGCTTAAGAAATTGGCTGTTATTTAGTTAATGTTATGCATAAAGATCTGAAAATTTTGCAGTATGTTCTTAAACATTCTACTATTTTTTAAAACAAAAAAAAATCGATTTTTTTGATGGGATAAACTAGGAGCTCCCCTTAAGTCCCACTGTTCTATAAGATGGCCTTCAACTGATGCGTTTTACCAGTCTTGACCTATGGAAGCAAAAATTTGGTACTAAGTGCAGCAATAACCCAGGGACTTCAGACTACACAAAGAAGTATGGAACGATGTATGCTTGGAATCGCAAGAAGAGACAGGAAATGCAACACCTGGGTTAGGAAGATAANTTACAATATTTCAGGATTGATAATAATTTTGCAATTTTTTCCTAAATATTCTGATATTTTCATTGTTTTATAAAACTCTGGCAATGGGACTTGAGTGTGAATTATAATTTCATGGCAATCGCTTTTCCAGTACTTTTATTTGCTTACATTTTATCTTGTGCTTTCTAAAGAAGCAATTACCATGTAGACAATTGTTATTTCTGAATCCCAAGCATCCATGCTTTGCAATCATGGTGTGCTTGTTATGTCAAGTATCTCAAGAGGTGAGAGAGAGTGGTAAAGTAAATACACAAGCAGCAAGATTATTTGCTGTTTCTATGTTTGGTAAAAGGGTGTATTTTAAATGTTATTTATCCTATGAATTCACATTATCAGAAATATTTTACTAGAAATTTTTGTCAACCAATGCAGAAAAACCGAAGTTATTTTTCATCTGTTCCTTCTATATACAACAACAGAATATTAGTATGTAACTACCCATCCATGAACTACAAGAGCTTATAAACTACTCTAATTTACAATTTAAACTGCTTCTATGTACAAAATAATCTACAACCACTACAAACACAACCACTCCACATGTATTCAACAATTAATTTGAACAATTCCCGAGAAACATTGCATAAACAAATACAGAAAATCATTACATGACATTATATAGAAAATAAGTTATAGTTTGTTAAATAGCTATAATTTATACATGAATTGGAAATTTCCCTTAAATAGCATGAATGCCACTTGTCAGTATCACTTATCACATAAGAATTTTCTGAGTTCCTGATAGTCCTTCATGCTACCTTAGCAGCCATGGGGCCCACGTAGTCCCCACTGTGCATTACCATACCAGGTTATCCCCTACTCATCTCACATTCATTATTGGTGGAGTCACTCGTCATGTTATTTATTTCACTCATACCCTTAGTAAAACATTTGACATTTTTTGGGAAAGGCTCAAAGACTACTGCAGACTGACCATTGTCAGACTTCCATAAACTGTTCCATTCCTTGGTAGTTCAATTTAAAAAAGAGTATTTCCAATTATTGGTTCCCTACTGAAAGTAACATCCAGGTATTTAATCTATTTTCCTTCGCTAAAACATTATCATCGATATTATAAGAATACTGAAATTTGCTTATATTAAAGCTAATTACTTTACATTTACCTTTCTTGATATACAATTTGTTTGAGTGGACCCATTTACTTAATTCGTCAATATCACTTTGTAAGTTGCTACAATTGCAATTCCCTTTTATTACCCTGTAGATTATGCAGTTATCCACAAATAATCATGCACAAGATTTTATTACTTAATTAAGGAGGGTTTCCTACACTGCTTTTAAACTTACCTTTAATCTCTTACATTAATGATGAATGATCAAGAATAGTTCTACTTTATGTAATGTTCTCTATTGAAATATTATAAGTATGGCCTTTGGCTTCAAATCACGTGTTTCTTTCTTCAAGTTTTTCCTGTGTTCTCCATGGCTAGCCTTTTCTGTCAGCCAGATTTTCAAATTTAGTAGCCTTGAGTTTGAGGTAACCCTTTATGGGTTAGATGTAAAAGGGGATTTGATAGTACCAACCTTGCAATAAAGATGTTTCTATTCTGCTCTATTGATTGGGAAACAAATTATCTTGTCTACTCAATTTTCTTTGAACATTCTTTCTTTATTACTGATAATTTATGTCTGAATTACAGCTGATGCATTGCAGTCATTTGGAAAAGTGACACATCAACTTCTCCAGGATGTGCAGGAACGACTGGTATTCCGCACTCATCGCTACCTTCGCTCTGATATTCTGGGCTTTAATCCATCTCCAGGTGATCTTGCATACCCTGAGAAATTACAGATGATGGAGGTGGGTTTCAATATATTATTAGGAGCACAGCATTCATTGCATGTCCTGTTTGCTTGAACTTACCGTTATTGAAATATCTCTTTACTCAAAAGTTTATATAATTATTCTGTTTAAGATTATATTGAAAATTGTCCCTTTCCTCAATTAGACTGCTTTTTAAGTGTTTAATCCAATCCAAATGGTTTTTAATGAAGTTATAGTTGATTAAAAAAGGTAAAATGATGCATTAAAAATGTGCATTGAATTAGTAGTTATTCTCTCATTAAGAATTAGTCCATGTAATATTTCGAAGAAAGAGAAAAATGGTGGTTAAATAGTCCTTTTTATATGTGAGAACAGAGTGGTAAATAATTACATTAAGAAAAGGCATATCTTTGGAAAACTGAATGCAGTGATACCTCAGGTAACCAGTAACCCTGCTATTGAATTTTTTGGCCAGTGAAGATTTTTTCTCTGTTTTTGGGCTCTGCTAACAAATATGGATTCAGTTAATGAATGCTGAAGTGGTTATGTCCACCAACATGAAAGGTTGGGCCATTCTTATCTTATCTTCTCCATCTGTATGTGTGGCAAAGTAATGAGCAGATCAAATCACATAGGGGACACCCACCAGTTCAAATGGGTCATTTATATTCAAGACAGTGAGAAGTGTGATGCCTGATAACTACACATTTCATCTAAAAAATGTCATTCTAGAACAAATTATCATTAGCTGAAGTATCACCATATTTATTATTGCTCTGAAATCTATATCTAGAGAATTTATTACAAGAATTTATAATCTTTAGAAATTCTTTTATGATATGGTTCTTAGGGATCAAAATTTTTCCTTTTCAATTTAAAGTTTCATAAGGCCTCTCAAAGAGCAGTAGTTGAGGAGCAATGTCATCACAAAAATCTTCATTGATGTAATTTGTTTTTTAGTTCATCTGGACGAAGGAGTTGAGTTATCTGTGGTTCACAGATCTGAATTGTCATGTACTTTTCATGGTTCTTAGGATATTTTAGATCAGTTGAGTTTCTGTTTCAAAATACTTAATTTCTAGCTATTAACAAGGATTACCAAGTGAAAAGAGTTTAACTAATTCAATCCTTTGTCTCCAGTAATTAAACCGAGTAATATGTTTTCATTTTGTTGTACTCCATATTTATTAGCTTATACTCAATATATAAAAGTTAATTTGTTAACTGTTAAAAAAATATTAAGTTATTGTAAAAATACTTTTCTCCAAATTACAATCAAAAACGAATCCAGATCACTGTTTAATGTTATCATGGATAACTTGAGACCTTTGGTGTTTTCAATCTCCTCTGATATTTTTCATTTTTAACTATTACTCAGTTTTTCTGCGAGTATTTTATCACTTGATGTCAAGTCTTGGTGTCTGTGTAATATTTTAGATATTTCTAAAAATCTTGAAGTTCTGGTTAGACATTTTTGACCTCTCCATATAATTACTAATAGAAATTACTTGAGCATTAAACATGAGCTTATCTTAAACAATTTGGAGTGGTTTGATTCACCTGCTCATTGTAAGTAGTTGTGCAGGCTGTATTTGATGAAACTATTGTTGGTGAAAAATCTTTTGAAATTTTATTTATTTGCTCCTGTACTTATTGCTTAATCTCATCCACTTTAATCTATAGCCAGAGTCGCCTTAATAAGATCCCTACACCTGATATTTTTACTTTATCCCAAAAACTGTGATGTGATCTTGAGAAGATAGCAAAAGATGGGCTTCATGCATTTTGTGTCAGAGGGAGAAGTGAATTTAGAATGT
This sequence comes from Ladona fulva, assembly GCA_000376725.2. Lineage (NCBI taxonomy): Eukaryota > Metazoa > Arthropoda > Insecta > Odonata > Libellulidae > Ladona > Ladona fulva. The sequence continues at coordinate 19,458 of KZ309414.1, read as the reverse complement.
ATGATACTGTCTTTTGAGGTGAGAAGAACCCTAAGACATTTTTTGAGAGACAGGAATCAAGACTCCTGAAAAAAATTGAAGAAAAGTTGATATAAAGATGCCCATCATGTACTTATACATGCACATAATTTATACCTTGGATATCTCTGTCATACAATAATAATAATAATAACTTCTATAATAGGTACAGTAAGCTAATCCCAATGACATCCATTTTATTGAATATAATGTGTAGCATGCAAAGTTTTAGTAAGTGCTTTGTTTAAAAAATAAAATTTATTTANTATTAGAATTAGAATTTAACTACAAATATTTATTATAATTTTTGTATATTAGAATTAGAATTTAACTACAAATATTTATTATAATTTTTGTATATTAGAATTAGAATTTAACTACAAATATTTATTATAATTTTTGTATATTAGAATTAGAATTTAACTACAAATATTTATTATAATTTTTGTATATTAGAATTAGAATTTAACTACAAATATTTATTATAATTTTTGTATATTAGAATTAGAATTTAACTACAAATATTTATTATAATTTTTGTATATTAGAATTAGAATTTAACTACAAATATTTATTATAATTTTTGTATATTGATATTATTGATGTATAGAATTTATGTATATTGCAATGCAATGATATTGTTGAAGAGTATAAAACTATTATGGCCAGTCATGGGCTGGAACTGCTGATTTCTAATCCAACCAGAATTACTAAAATTAGTAAAACGTGTACTGATCATTTATTTTTTAGAAGTAGGGATAACCTTAAATGCGAAGGTAATACGATTGATTTGGATATTACTGACCATCACATGACAGAGTGCAACTTATATATCATTGTAGCTGATGGGAATAAAAGTCGGATTGATCAGTCTAATATAAAAATTGATTTCCACCGTTTAAGGGAACCTCTGTCGGATTGTGCTTGGGAAGATGTTTATTTGCAGAGTGATCCAACTACAGCTTATGGTCTCTTTTTGAATAAATTGAAGTTGTGTTCATCAGTCATCCCATATAGCTAAAACTGGTAGCAATTGCAAATCAATCAAACCTTGGATGATGAGGTCTTTATGTGATAGAGTGACTAGGCAGAATTTACTTAAAAAAATGTGTAAACAACCTGATAATGAAAAATTATCACACCACTATAACCCTTATAAACAGCAGCTGAAAAAAGACATTCAGAAATTCAAAGAAAGTTATTATATGCACGCTTTTGATTTTAATGTCAATAACTCAGCTGAACAATGAAGAATTTTAGATAAAATAATTGGTGCTTAAAAAAAGGATAGTAGTGTAAACAAAATTAGAACATGTAATGGAAATTACTCAGATGAAACACAAGAGATTGTGAATGCATTTAATACACATTTCATTGAAGCCACGAAAGTATGGAGTGATGACTTTAATCCTCAATGCAATGTAGATAATCAAGATATATGGTTTCCAGAATTAATTTTGAGAGAATCTTTACTATTTGTTCCAACAAATGAAAAAAAAGTTAGTAACATTATAACCTAGTTGAAATCCAAGAAGTCTAAAGATGTTGACAATTAAGCTGCATTTGTTATAAAAGAATTGAATATTACAATATCTAATATAGTTTTTTAGCTAATCTCACAAGGAACACGTCAGATTTGTGTAACACGGATTTACATGAAAATTTCAGGACACTTTCCTTGCACCAAAATAACAGACACAAGATTGTGTGAAGGTGATGTTATACATTATATGTACATTATTTCTGTATAGTTTTGTTTTTTGTAATGACACTGGTCTTATGTTTCTTTTATTTTCTTTATTATTTTTTATTGTATTTTTTTATTTCATGAAGAGTCAGTAACCCCGAAGCTTGTGCTTATCATTAATGGGGTACCTATATTCTAAAAGCTATATGTCTTGTTTGTAATTTGATTAATGTAAAGGAATAAAATTATTATTATTATNTTTTTTGTAATTTGATTAATGTAAAGGAATAAATTTATTATTATTATTATTATATCTTAAAGAAATATTTTTAATAGTTTTGAAAGTTTTTGACTGTTTATTACTACCTCAATTTTAATATGAAACAATGAAAATTTTGTTAGTACTTTTGGTGTATTTTTTACCACAAGCTACACATAAAAGAATGGCTGGGGGTCATTTGACCCCTATATCCTACCACACCACACCAGATTTTTGTCTCTTTCTGCAAAGTATAAGTATATAATGTTATCTTTCAGCAGTTGTCTAGTTCTGTGAAACAACCACTCAAACAATAATCCAAGAGTGAATGCAAGCTACACTAATTTTTGAATGCCCTTTGTATACATGGCATTTTTGGTGTAGTTATAGCAGCAATTCAGAAAGCCAAATAATGAGAACATATATAAAAATCCAGTATACTACTGGAAACTTTGATATTGGATTCATAATATATATTTACTCTCTTTTAGTTAATTATCTTTTCTACTTATAGAGTATTGCTATGGAACAAAGTAGTGGACTTAGGCGGAGTGAGTCCCGTAGTTCAGTCATCTCCATGGGTTCAGCCACATCCCAGGAAGTGGCAGCCATTATCAACAGTTCCATGGGTGTGGAACGAACTCAGTCTAGCAGTATGTATAAATTACTTCGGTTATATGTGTACATTTGCCTGAGATTTGAGTTTGCAATTAGTTAAGTTAGCTTAGTTAGATACTTATAAACTTATACTAGATATAGCCTTAGAGCTAGATTTGATTTTGGAGTTAGTTTTAGTAAGCATCAGTTTAAGAAAAACTCAGTTCAGTCACACATGCAGAATGTTACTTCCATTCCATTGCTGTGGTTAATTTATAGGAAAATGAACTGGATGATGCTTAATGATACAATTTGCAGAAAATCCAACAGCATTCTAAAAGAGGTTCCAAGAAGACTTTCCTTCACTATTACAGCAGTTGATGTATCATGGATACTATAAAACCATCTCCCTTTTATCATCCAATTGGTTTGGTGTTTACTTCTTGGTAGCTTGGCACAATAGTGAATGTTATGTAACATGACCTTAATATCTGCTAATCACAAAGCTTTGCATAAATTATAATCTGTATTATGTTCTTCTTGCTTCAAATATACTGTTGTCAAATAAGTGCACTCAAGCATTTTGAAGTTAAGCATAAATATGTTTTAGCTGAGTGAATAGTAGAGAATTTGCATAATTCTGACATAGCTAAGAGATACTTTTGGGTACTTCACATTGAAAATTTGCAAGTTTTCAAGTTGCCCTTATTTTTAGTCAGTGTTTCTATTAGATCTTTGTTGTTTACAGCCTCTCCTGCAGATCTCCATGGTATGTGGTATCCCACGGTACGCCGAGCATTGGCTTGTCTCTCCAGACTCCACAGATGCGTTGACAAAGCCACCTTCCGAGGACTCTCTCATGATGTGCTGTCAGCATGTATAGAAAGTGTGACTCTTGCCTCGCAGGAAATAACCAGCAAGAAGGTATGCACAGTTTCATTAGATTCCAAACTGAGCACCATGAAAAGTGACATGCTTCATCTTAAGCAAAACTGCCCCCTAATGAAATTAAAATAGTAAGGAAAGACAAGTCTATTAGAAAATAAATGTGTAAAAGAGGAAGCTCAAGCAGAATAAGAATGATTGACCATGAGTGATTAATTCCCTGCAGAAAATACCCTTGAAGAGCTGGGGTTACACATGTTACAGATAGGGAAATAAAGAGCAATGATTTACTTAGGGAAGAAAATTGTAAAAGAAATTTGGATCAGAATTTGAAAGTTTTAAATAAAGTGGAAATGTTGTATGTTTGTTTAAGTATATTTGCCTAAAACTTGAAAAACTTAAAAGATTGTTAAATGAATTCTCTGGTCAGATAATTGGCTACTTTTTAATTACCTGACTCCAGAGGAGGGAAAGCATTTCCATAAGAAATGCTTATAAAGATCACTTTTATCCCTTACAGGGTTAATTTCTTGGGAGATTACAATTATTTGTTGCTTTGTAGCTATCATCATCAGAACAGGGAGAGAAAAGGAAAAATTTGGTGATATAACAAGATTTTTTCTAATGCAAGGTTTATGAAGAAATTTTATTATTTATTAAACCATATGGTTACTATGTGGATTTATATTTTTATTATCTTTTGAGGGATTTACTTGGCCAGTTTCTCTGTATTTGTTTTATAGTCTCGGTTTAAATCCTTCATTTACACATTCTACGTACATATTCGAGAGCTAAAATTTGCCCTCATCTTATTGTTTACCTATATGATCTTAACAGCTTCCAAATACTCTTCAAACAGTCTTATTTTTTATTCATTTTAGCTTTTCATGAAATATCAATTTCCTTCACTTTGGAATGGTTCTTCTCACAAATCAAATCTCTGGTAATCATAAATCTACCAAGGCATGAGTAAAACTGTCACAATGTTTATTAATTCTTTTCAGATTTTTGCTTACTATAATTGATTCAGTATCCATGAATCACTTTCTTTGAGAGCTCTCGCTAACTTTAGAATAACATTTCCTTAGTTTTGTGTCAAAAACATTACTTGCATATAAATATTGACCATTGAATAATGTAGTATATAAAGGAGTATCTTGCATTTTCTAGGGTCTTCTGGATGGAGAACTGTTTCAGATAAAACATTTGCTTATTCTAAGGGAGCAAACTGCTCCTTTCCAAGGGGACTTCTCTGTTACAGAAACTAGCATAGATTTCAGTACAATGAAAAACAAAGGTGAGCATATAATTGCATTTCAGTTATCAGTCTATCTTTTAACACATTATATTTATCAATATTTAAAATGCAGATTCAATCTGATAAATTTGAATAGAATCATTTAGAGAAAATTTTATCCCTAATTGATTCCTTTATCCATGATAATTATGCAAAATGCTACACAAGAGAAATATTAATCCAGGAAATACTCTAGTTTCTGCTAGAGATGGGCAATTCAAAGGGAGAAATTGATTCATTGAAATCGATTCGAATCATATTCTATAAAGACATTTACATCGGAATGAATCATATTAAGATCAAAATTGAATTACTGTGATACTATTGGTTACTAAAATCACGTGATTTGAAACAGACACTATAAAAAGTACTCTGTCGTAGCATGGCCTATTAATTTGGCAGTAAAGAATCTTGATTGATAAAATGTCATTATTTTTACCTCCATTAACATACTTTCTGCAGGAACACTTGTGGCTACTACACATATAAGCCTATTTGCAGTTTTTGCAATGTTTGGATACACTGCTGCAATGGATGACCAAACTTTTAGGGGATCTTCATTTCTTTCATGTGGCCTCTGTGCCAAAAACTGTCTTAATTCTAAGGATGTGTCACTTTCTTCATTTATGCTACCATCTTTGGCCAACAAATTATTGTGATGACTCCAAATGTCATCTGGATTCATTTCATAGTCACTTGAAATACTGCTTTCTTGAATGTTCTCTTCTGATGGGGATCTTGTTGGTTGATCTACCTCATTATTGCCCTAGTTGAATTTCTGATATGGAGACGCTTACATCTTGGATCTAGTAATGTTGATACAGCATATAACTTGTTAGATTCTGTATCATGAAAGCAAAGTTTCAATTCATTTATAAGACTCTTGCTTAGGTTTCTTGCCTCTCCAGTCTCTCTAATTTGACCAGCAAGGCACGTCTGTATAGGCAATTCAGCAAAGGAATAACTAAACTTATAGTTACATATTTTTGCCCACTTAATTCTCTGGTAATTTGTTCTAATGGGGAAAGAGTTGTTCTAAATTCTCTCAAAACATCAAGTTCGTATCCAGAAAGCATAGGAGGTGAATGAGGATTCTGTAATAGTACTGAACCCACATAATTACTTAATGCAATGAATCTATCAATCATAAAGTATGTTGAGTTCCATCTTGTAGGTACATCCTTCTTTAATTTCAATACATCATTAGGGGCTATGCCATGATCAATTTGTAGTTTTCGCAGTTTATCAGATGCTACCACAGAATGTTTAAAAAAGGTAACAATTTTTTTCACCTTGCCTATTATAGCTTGTACATCAGGAACTTTTGATAAACCTGCTGTTGCAACCAAGTGGATACAATGAGCAAAACATGACAAATGTTTTTCCTCACCAAAAAGATCCTTCACTGCTTTTTTTGTTACTTCCATTGTCAGTAACAACAGCTACCAACTTATTTAAATAAATATACCATTCCTTGCACTAACTCTGGATATCATTTCTAATTGTAAGATTAATTAAGCTGTGGGGTTACTTCTTAGTTCAGATATGCCTAAAATAACTGATTTTAATGAACTATTTTTCAAATAATGTACTGTTTGACCCAAGTACACAGTATGACAGTATTTCCAGAGTCAGTCCATATGTCAGTTGTCAAAGAGTAATTTTCTATTGCTTTAATTTCATTTTTTCAGCTTCTACTTCATACTTACAATTGATCAATTTCCTAATTGTTTTCCTACTTGGTACCTTAAAGTGTGGCACCACACTTTTCATCAATTTCAGAAATCCCTTTCCTTCGACAATATTCATAGGCAAATTGTCTTCACAAATCATGTATACAATTTCCTCAGTTATTTTTTTAGCCCTTTTTCTAGCAGCTAAGGGGATTGAAATGGAAAATAAGAGTGAACTGTTGTTCATAAACATTTACCCATGCATTCATCTTTTACGTTATATCTTTTGTTCAAGAATTTGTTAATTTATGTACATAAACGTAGTCAAATGAAGAAAGAAAAGCAAATGTCTCATCAATCCCTTGTTGTGCACATGAAATTCTTGTTGATGATGCTGTGGGAACTAAAGTAGATCTTGAACTACATCTTAAATTAGCTGAGGACTGAGAGTTGCCTGATCTACTTCCATAATTGTCCTGAAACTTCCTGAATCATCAGGGACCGTAAGCTCCTATTTACAGTTTCAAATACTAGTCACTAAATAGAAATTGGAATATTTTTGTTATCCACAGTGATATCTTAAAACATACAAATTATGATTATATTATTTAAATTTCATGCTAATGACCCTTGTTTCTGATTCCACAGGTTGTAACAAACTGGTGTGGTGTCTTTACATTCAAAATGTACATGTTGAAAAGCAACTGTATACAATAGTTTAAGTCTCACTTTGATTGATGAATGTTGTAATAAATTTTGGAATAGCTTCATTTATTTATTTATGGTATCCTTGATACCATGGTAATTTTCTATTTAGAGTGCTGTAAGCAGAGATCTTTGCTCACAATCTTGTCAGAGTCACTCAATGGATCTCAACTCTACCATCTGTTGAGTTATATTTGAACTTGAACTGTGTTCAAATCGAATTTACACTAAAATCGAATCAGAATCAAAATTCAATTGAATCAGAATCAAAATCGAATTCATTCACAAGGAAATCAAATTGAAATCAGTTTAAAGAAATCAAATCGAAAACATCGGAATTCAGATTAAGAATAACGATTTTCTGGCAAATCGAATTGGAATCGGCCATCTCTAGTTTCTGCCTCAAATTTCCTTGCTCTCTTCTTATTCTAAAGAAGTTGGTGTAGGAAAGAATTGACAAAGACAAAAGAGTGAAAAATTTGTAATAGCTCTGTTTGGAATTTTTTAAAATAATGGTTACTTACCCCATAAAAGATGTCCTCCTCATACTATATGCATTTAGTAATAAACTGCTGTGTTTAAGTTATCATTTGATCAGTTAATTGTTCCTAAAATGGGCTACAATTATATAATATAACATAGCTCCAGCTTTGGGCATTTATATAAGATCTGCTACATTTAGTTTTCTCCAAACAAAGATATGTGATTTGTAGCAAATAAAGATTTTCTGGCTGTAACACTGACAATGGCTGAACTGAAAAGACAAAACCGAAAATGTGGGGCCTTCAGTTAGCCAAGTGGGCAACGCGTTTGACTGTGAAAGCAGTCTCGGGTTTGATTCCTGGTGAGGGCCTATGTGCAAAATTACCTAAGCTGTCGAAGCAGTTTTAACAATACTACTACTACTGAAAATGTGACTTCAGGTGCTCAGGCCTAACTTTGTTGAATGCCATCTCAAATAATATAATACGAACAATAAAAGAAGAAGTACCTTTCTGATCTGTTTAAAAACATTACTTTTTCAATTACCAAGATATATTTTCAAATAATTTAATGTGATTAGTTAATTTATCTTCCATTGTAAATCTATTCGAGGTTTTAAGAATAACGTTTAAAGCAGCTTTTCTCAGGATTTGGAAATGAGAAGATGTAAAAAAAATCCCTGAAACGATCAGAAGCGAATCTCCTTTTTTTAGTTTTAATACTTAATCTGAAGAATTATTTGTCTTGTGTGTTGATGATCATACATGTGAACTATCATTTCTTCTGTAGTCTACTGTAGGATATCATTAAGAAGTCGAAAGATGGTATTCAAAATATTGAGGTAAATTGGAGTGACTTCAAATCCTTAGCTTGCCTTTCAAATTCTCAACGTTTAACTTCTTAATTATAGTGTATTTTATTTTATTAATGCTTACATTGACAAAGGGTCTTTCTGATGTCTCCTATAGCAATTGGATTTGTTCAGCGTCGCATTTCTCTAACAAGTTCACAAAGTAACAGTGGCAATGAGAATACTCCTCAAGAAGGAGGAAAAGGAACATGGTGGTCTCTGTTAGGACTGCTTGCAGAAGGTGCCACCCCAAAAGTAAAGGAACAACTCTTGGATTCACGGAAGGAGTTAGACAGAAGACTTAAATCATCATGTGAGGCTTTGTTCTCCCATGCATCTCAATTGCTTGCTCAGCCATTGATTTCAATTTTGGCAAAGGTAATTAAGATATTAATTACATTTTTGTTAGAGTTCGTTTATTCTGTCATTATATTCTTTGTGGATTTTAGATAATTATTTCCCTATTTTTCTAATGGATCTCCTGTCAAGGGCTCCTGTTAGAAAATCATGTAAAATAAAGTTGCTAGCCCTCTTTAGAAGTCTTGCTAATGAAACTAGAATCCAAAATATTTCTTATCCTATTGTTTCATCTTATATATTAAGTAAGCTGTGTGTGTTTGTGTTCACCTAAAACTCGAGAACCAGACGTCACACAACTTTAAAACTTTGAAGATCATTAAATGTCTTCCCCAGACACATAATAGGCTACTTTTTATTCACTTAGCTGGTTTGACTCCAAACGTTTGTTACTGTTTCCATAAGAAATGCATGGAAAGTTCACTTTCATCACTTGTATGTTTTCTTTAATTTGTAAAATGAAATTAGAAAGAATAGCCATGTGAAATAGAGACAAGTTCAAAAAAAAGGGAAATCGAACAAAAATTCTTATTTTGGCTATGGAATATTGTTTTCAATTCGAAATGCCCAAATTTTGATAAAATAGATGAACATCTTGTGATACTTTGTGGTTATAAACAATCGGTCCCCCTAACAACTAATTCCATTGTTGAATCTGAGCTTATGCATTTAGTTTACTTTTACTGCTTGCAGGGTTAGTTTCTTTTTCAAAAGTTAATTAAGAAAGAATAGTTGCATGAAATCGAGAAGAGCACCAAGAGAAGGGAAATTGAATAAATATTCTTATTTTTATTGTCAAATGTTGTTTTCTGTTTAAAATTACATAAATTTTGATAAAATGTATGAACTTTTTCTGAGGTTCTAGATTTAGAGGTTCTAAACAAACCATCCCCCTGGCGAATAATTCCATAGCTGAATCTAAGCTCATGCATTTTCATATTTTCCATATTGAAAATCAACAGCCACTTCAGCTAGTTACTAAGCGAGAATAAAAAATTCACAATTACTAATTTTCCATTTATTTCAAACACGACCTGTTTCAGCTTGGATCAGCCATCTTCAGGTGATAAGAAGTTACACTGCGAGGGTATATATAAGGAAATGAGGAGGGTTGAAACCGGTCGTGTTTGAAATAAACTGTGGAAAATTAGTAATTGTGAATTTTTTATTCTAGCTTATTTGCTATGGATTTCCACGTAGTGAAGATTGTACTACCATTGATTATATTCAGCTAGTTAAATATAAATCTCTTTTTGTTGATATCTTAAGAAAGCAAAAGAGTTTGTAATATTATTCAAGTTATCTTGTTCTCCATCCATCTCATAGAAATGGCTTCCAACCATTGCGTACAGAATATATTTGCCTTAAAATTGATCAAAACACACTGCTACTAGCTGAAATGCTCAAATCACCTTTGAATTATTTACCTAAAACAGAAACTACAAAATAGTACCTCATTAAATAGGTATTTAATGGTTTATTTTCATCATTGGCATTTTTTATAGACTGTGATTTATATGGAAACTTGCAGGAATGCATCAATATCCTCAATTTTTTTTTATCACTTTCATTATCATAAGTACGAGGTGTGATAAAAAAAAGATGAATTTTTAAATTTCCTGGGCTGTGTAATTCCAACTCAAAATTTTTTTTCTGTATATTGGTACACATGTCCCTAACGTACATTGTAAGGACAGTCATTTTGAAAGCTTAGTCTATTTGGCAGTCAAAAAGGTTAAAAGGTTACACTTGTTTAACTGTGATCAGTGATTCTTTACTTGAGGCAAAAACGGAACAAAGGATTTATATTAAATTCTACATTAAAATGGGAAAAAGTGCTGCACCACATTGGAAATGTTAAATGTGGCCAATGTTCAATGAATAAAACAAGTGACACTAAAGATAACTAAAGTGCCCTGGATATCCCAGCACATTGACAACCTATGATAACATCGAAAAGGTGAAGAAAATGACTGGACGAACGCAAAATCATAATCAGAGAGGTTGCTGATAAGGTTAGTATATCATTTGGCTCATGCCAAGCAATTTTTACATATGTTTTGGGCATGAAACAGGTGGCAGCAAAGTTTGTCCCAAAATTGTTGAATTTTGACCAAAAGCAGCACTGAATGAACATTGCTCAAGAGTTGCTGAATGAAGTCAATGACTATCCAGAACTTACATTAAACGGGTCATAACTGGTGACGAAACATGGGTGTAAGGGTATGATGTTGAAACTAAGGTCTATTCGTTCCAATGGAACTTCCTGAAGAACCAAGACTGAAAAAAGGATGTCAGCTTCGATAGAATGTGAAGGTTCTGTTCACGGTTTTCTTCAATTTCAATGACATAGTGCATCATGAGTTCTTGCCACTAGGTCATATGGTCAGTAAGTAATATTACCTGGAAGTTCTATGTTGTTTACGTGAAGCAATCTGTAGAAAACGATTGGACCTGTGTCGAAACAATTTGTGGCAATTGCACCACAATAACACACCAGCTCACACCTCACTGCTTGTTTGTGAATTTTTGGCAAAAACCAGCAACATTATGATGCCTCAAGCACCTACAGGGTCATACTGAGCCCTTTCATCACCTGAGTTGAGATGCCACCCTTTTTCTATTCCATTGAGTTAATTAATGATGTGTTTTAGTGTTTTTATCCATAGTAAAAATACAAAAATTTTGGAAATGCATATTATTATTGCTGTGCTATGTTTATACTAGTGAACACTCCCATAAAAAATGAATGACCTTAATTTAAATTGATTTTGAAGCTTATGATAACCAAATTTAGAAGTTATTCATACTTTTGAGTTTTAATTTTAAATACTAATTATTTTAGACTTTAAATAAAAAATTAATCAAAATGCCTCAAAGATAACAAAATCAAATTTTATCGAATGAAATGAATCACATTAGGATCATAGTGTATACTTTCTTTTTACTTCTAATTTTTGCTAGAAATAGAAGTTCCATTCTACTCCCTGATCTTTAAAGATTTTAATGGTTTGTGATATGTTTATTATTTATGGTTCTTGATCATGACAATGTAATATACAACTGTCCAGAGCCAAAAATAGTGCAACATTGAAACAAAGTGAAGTGGAATTAAGAGGCGTGTCCTGAAGAGATAATAGCAACTCAAGAGTGCCAAAAAAGAAATTGGTTTACTTATATGTATGCATTGCTTATGTTGAATACTGGCCTTGCTTTTGACTCCAGGTCTCCATAAATGTTAATCTATAAGAATTATGGGAAAATGGAAACCTGCAAACTGAGAGGCAAACTTTGGTGTCTATCTGCAAATTTTAGCTTGGGACAAATTAAGGTCTTGATATCTTCTTTGCTCTTTCAATTCATTTGCCTCTGTTTGAGGCAAATGACCAGGTCCTCTTTATGATAAGCAATGTGGAATAGAGCTTTCTGGGGCAAGCTTTGTTCTTGAATTGTTTTCAGTATGTTCTTAGATTCCCTTAATACACTTTAGATTTTACCTAGTGTCAGTTACTATGGCAAAAAGTTGGGTCTGGAAGATTCAGAAGGGATCTTAGGTATGGAATTAAGATAACTGGAGACACCATGCTACTGATTTTGTGTTATTTATAGTATATAATATTATTTGTAAAACATATAATAATGACAATAAAAGTTTAAGTAAATAACTAGGCTATTACAGTAATTGATTTTTTATTTCCAAAAGGCTCCTGAGAGCAAATCTTCCTCCATGATGAAAACTCCAGGGGAAGGATCAATGGAAGCTTCTTCAAATAATAGACCTTTTACTGTGGAAGAAGCAGCAGAAGCCATCAGACAGACACAGAAGATGATCAAATCAAAATTGCCATTGATTTTACGGAGCTTGCGATTATATCTTGCTAATCGGGAGACCGAATTCATTTTATTTAGACCTATAAAGGTAGGAAAGTTGGTATCTACATATTATGTTCTAGAAGAAAATCGATTAAAGTTATGTACATAGTTTTTATCCCTTACCCTAGATCATAAGAATGCTTAAAATTAAATGAAAATCAGTTTGCTGGTTTCATAATTTCATGCCAATTATAAATTTTCATTTAAATGCTTTTTGTTATGGGTAATATTATTTTTTATTGTTTCTTGTATTTAGCCATTTAACCAAGTAACAATGAGTAAGTTTTCACCTTCACCTTTGTCCCTATGTTGATTTTTGTAATCAAAAAAGACTAGAAAGGTTTTAAGGTGGCAAATATCAATCTTGTGTGTAATAAGTAGCCTTCTTTTTTGTATATCAGGCTTACAAATTCTGAAATGTCCAACCTCAGCAATAAAGTTGTTTGATGTAACTTAATTTTGAAAATAGTGCACTAATAACTTGTCAAATGCAAAATTCTTAAATACTTTCGAATATGCATTAATTTATATGCTGTATACTCACAATATGTAAACTATATGAGTATTTAGTAATCTATAGCTTTTCGTTGTTAATTTTTATAATGGAAAAAAGGATTTATATTAAATTCTACATTAAAATGGGAAAAAGTGCTGCACCACATTGGAAATGTTAAATGTGGCCAATGTTCAATGAATAAAACAAGTGACACTAAAGATAACTAAAGTGCCCTGGATATCCCAGCACATTGACAACCTATGATAACATCGAAAAGGTGAAGAAAATGACTGGACGAACGCAAAATCATAATCAGAGAGGTTGCTGATAAGGTTAGTATATCATTTGGCTCATGCCAAGCAATTTTTACATATGTTTTGGGCATGAAACAGGTGGCAGCAAAGTTTGTCCCAAAATTGTTGAATTTTGACCAAAAGCAGCACTGAATGAACATTGCTCAAGAGTTGCTGAATGAAGTCAATGACTATCCAGAACTTACATTAAACGGGTCATAACTGGTGACGAAACATGGGTGTAAGGGTATGATGTTGAAACTAAGGTCTATTCGTTCCAATGGAACTTCCTGAAGAACCAAGACTGAAAAAAGGATGTCAGCTTCGATAGAATGTGAAGGTTCTGTTCACGGTTTTCTTCAATTTCAATGACATAGTGCATCATGAGTTCTTGCCACTAGGTCATATGGTCAGTAAGTAATATTACCTGGAAGTTCTATGTTGTTTACGTGAAGCAATCTGTAGAAAACGATTGGACCTGTGTCGAAACAATTTGTGGCAATTGCACCACAATAACACACCAGCTCACACCTCACTGCTTGTTTGTGAATTTTTGGCAAAAACCANTTTCCACTGTTCATGATAATTCTTTGCTATTGCATTTTATTGTATGCAGCAACCACATTATTGAGATTTTATAATCTTATATTCACACTTTTTTAGCAAAGATAATGTTTGGGAAACTTTTGTAACAAATTTTAGAAAGCTCTGACTGCAAAAGACGTGTTATTGTGGAGTCAGTTTTCAAAAGGAAGCAATGCTGCATGCACTCTAAAGTTTTAAAAAGTTGTCAAACCACTTTAAATGATATGGTAAAGGTCTTTTGTTATTTCAGTTTTCCTTTTGACTTCTATGATTTTCATGATTTGGCCCTGATTAAATTTTTGTTGATGACATGGGCATTAGGGATAGGTATCAACCTCCACAGTAACATTGAAAAGTTTGAAAAGATTTATATAAGTGATGGCATAAGTAAATATTGGGGTGATTAATCCCTCCTCAGTGTTATTCTTGTACTGTTTGAGATTACTTCTAAAATTGTGGGTAGTGCATGCAGGAAGTATGCTCATGAAATTGGGTTAATCATTTGAAATTCTAGTTTGTATTATCCTCTAAAAGGACTTAATTTTATTCTTTTTTCAGAATAATGTGGTTGGAGATTTCTTACAACTTCAGCAAATACTGAATGCAAGTTTCACTGTGGAAGAAAGATTGTTGGTTGGCTGCCCCACAGCTGAACAAGCTTCTGTTCTGCTTTCCTCCACAATGGTAACCAGTGGCCAAGACAATAAGGCAACAATTAATCATTAGTCTTTGGGATGTGATTTTTATATTTATCAAAAGAATAAGTCTAAGTTTTCCTAATCTGTGATTTTCGAGCATAGTTATAAATATTTGTTATTTTGTTATAATTGTGCAATGCAGGTAAAATCAGTTGCCTTCAATATTCTTACTCTTTAAAGATATTAAAGGTAAATGTTGCCTTCCTGTGAAAAATATGTTTGATTTTATTGTTTTCAACAAAGATTTGCTTATTGTACAGAAGTTATAAGATTCCTCATAGGTTTCTAATATGTAGAATTTTGAGACTAAATGGCCATTTTATTAGAATTTTGGACAATAAAATATGGATGTTTTCATTCTGTGGGAATCCTATGATGTTATGGATGATTGGAGAATGGGATTTATTTAGAGGTTGATTCTTGTTACTCTGCCTCTTGTTACAAATAAATATTATAAGCTACACAATTATAACCTTCCTTATCTTTCTCATTAATTCAACATAAATACTTCAGAAATCTTTTATAAAAGAAGTATCCAACTTGTACTTCCCTCACAAGTTTACATACTCTTATCTTAGAAACAATGGCGAAGCAATGGTTCCACCTACTTGCTGTCACTGGAACTATTAAACTTTTCATTACATTTTGTATACTAATTGGGTTTGCGTGAAAACCAATCTTTTTTCGGATGGTGAATAAGTCATAAAGTTGCTCTTGGTTCGAAACCCAGACAACACAGAGAAAGACTGACTGACAGATTTTGCTTTTTATATATTAAATATATAACTCATCCCAACCAAAGCAGAGGTTGAATTTAAGCTCATGCATTATCCCATAAGAATTAACAGGGATTATAAGTCAGTGTAGAATTAATGGTTTGAACTTATGACATACTTCATGAACTGTAAGCAATTTTCTGAGTTTCAATCATATGCAAAATATGATGTGCTAGTCACAAGAACTAACATACATCCATGTAGGATCAGATATTGCTTAATCAACCCAATTTACCACAGGGCAATTATGTGTTGGTTTGTTGTGATCTATGTTTTGGTGACTAAAGGGAAGATTTTTGGGAGACTCACAAAATTTCATCATAAACAAGCTTTTTAACATGCAAGTTTATGTAATTCTAAAAAATTGAATGTTTAATGAAACTTCAATAATTTATTTGAATACTGCTAATATTCTCTGATAAAAATTCTATCATGATTAGTACTTTAAAAAATTATGATGTAAATAGGTTGCATATTGTTATAATAATTCTGTCATTCTTGAGGGGGACATTTACAAAACCTGATCATTGATGCTCAGCACAATTGTTATCCTATAAGAATAAGCTTGGAACTTTAAAGAAGAGTCAATTGATATAAGATAATAGTATTATCATACTTATTTTATGGCTAAAACATGAAAAATAAAAATATTTATAATGTTAATTTCAGTAGTTATACTTGACAAAATGTTCCTTTGAACATTTAATTCTGCTCAAATTTATTCAAAATTCAGCCAGTATCGATCCAACCATCTACCTGTTATAAATATAGCAATTTAATATAGATCATTTATTACAACTGACATGTTCTGGCCTAGGAGGACCAAATGTATGTAATAAGTTATATTTAACAAATAAGTCAAATTAAGTTCCTTCATGCTTGATGAGTGAGTTTAATAGTTGTAATATACTGATAGTGTTCCATTTGTGCAGCCTAAATAAATTTTTCTATGAATTTTGTGATAGGACTAATGTATCTATTGAGCAACTGTTCATTGATTCCATAGAATGAGCGAAATTTGTTTGTAAAAGGCAGCATTATTGTGCTAATTGCAATACTTTTATATTTAACTCCTAAACAGTTACAATGTTTTATTATCATGATAATATTTAGATTCATCATCAATTTTATTCATCTATTTTCCTAAGTTCATGCCTTTATGTACAAAATCACCCTTTTCCTTGGGCATGTATTATGTTTTTCTCTTGACAAAACTTTCCTCTAAATCTATGAACCACACACACAGCTTTAAGGGAATAAATGTAGTAAGCAAAGCAAAAGTTTCAAAAATGTACAATACCCTGCTGTTCCATGTTACAGCATGCTGTGGTTACCTTTAAAATTAATTTATTATTAGGACAAATATGGGGTACAGGATAATTAACCTGAAAGCCAATAGGGGGTGTGGGAACTAACCATGTTGGAGACTTGATGTAGTTTGGTCTTTGTAGTCAGAATACCTCTGTGATAAGAAATGTGTTGAAAGTGAAAGGCTGAAACAACTTTATTTTGGGTAACCCCATTCAACTGTCTCTCAGTTGTCAACCCCATTTAGTGTACAATGGTTTGAGCAAGTCTCAGTTAACATTATAATCTGATGGTTAAATAATGAAATAAATTATTTCTATTTTGTACATGAGAAATCCACTAAAAATTGAGTGAAAGACAATCTGGGCTTTTCAGTAATGTTAATACTCATCACACATGTCATCACAATCAAAATTGAGATTTCTCATCTAACCATTTATTAGAAAATTTGATGAATTTTGCCTTTACTTATGCTTTCCTTATGTTGAGATCGAGGAAAAGGATCTGTAATAATATGTAAGCTCATTAGGCAAACAATTCCAAATTTACTCTTGGACAATACCAAAATTTTATTTTTCTGTTACAAAAATTAATAATAAATAAATAAAATATGAATAGTTCTCAAAAATATTAAGAAATGGACTAGATTTAAACAAAATTTAAGATCACTAAGGAATTATTTCTGACTAGAAAACAAATAAAAGTTTTATAAAACTTGTAAATGCAGCACATTATCAAAAGCCTTCTCTCCTTCCTTCATATCACTGATTGTTGGAAAATCATTAGACAACCCATCTTTGCCTAAATCAATTCCTGTACCAACATCAAAGTCGCTGCATAGCTCCATTCCAACCTCCAAGATTCCAGTGATATCTCCAGCTTGCATTCCACACAGACCCATCTGAATGCCAACATCTCCCCCTCCCAGCACTATGTCTCCATTACGCAGATCATCCTCATCTCCACAAATATTATTGAAGCATTCATCCCTGCTTGGGAGGAGATCACATGATGGCACCCAAACCAGCTGATCCTTATGTGAATCAGACCCTCCAATCATGCCACTGCCAATTCTTCCATCGCCTATGAGTAACAGACCATCTGAATTCAGGTCTATCTCCTCCCCAAACAACCCGCAGTCCAAAAGTGGAACAGGATTCGATGAGTCATTGGATATTGATTGAAGCAGCTCAGGATTCCCACACGTAAGCTCCTCTTTCATAGACACATCATCATTAGACTCAAAATATGTCTTCAAATTCATGTATGTCTTCTTCACTTTGCTCTCCCACTCTCCTTCAGTGACTTCAATGATCTCCTCAACAGGGGCCAATACATTTGCTTCAGAGCTTTCATCTTTTGCTATCAAAAGCCCTTTTTTCTCTTCCTCTGAGTGCTTATCCCGGTGTCTCTTGCGGTTGCTGCAGTCACGGAAATTCTTCCCACATATGTCGCACTATGTAAGATAAAAAAAAATTAATGTAATGAAAAAGAATTAAATGGAATTAATGGAGATGATAGTAAATAACTGAAATATCATTATTTTGGCCAAAAGATACTAAAACTTACAACCAATCCAATAAAGGTTGTACTCTTAAGAAACGACTTTTTTACATATATTATTTTTTGAATTTTGCACCTAAATAACAAAGGAAATGTTTAAATCAAAGCCACAAACAGGTGGCAGATTTTGAATAAGTATGCAATTTCTTATGTTATCTTGCTAATTGTTTAGATATTTGGACACACAATTCCACTGATTTCATAGATGTTACTTATACAGATACTTCATGGACATCTTTTATGTTTTTATTTTTCTTTCCTCGAATAATTTCTAAATGCCCATTGTTTCTAGAGGATCTTATGGTTTGGGATAGAGAGAAAAAGTGCAGTCTTAGAGCGACTTCACCCATTCTTCCCTGGCTGATAAACAATTCAAAGACAAAAATCATAGGCATTGCATTGTTTGTATGTTAAGGGAGGGGCATTTTACCATCTCACTGCTCAAAAGAGGGAAAAAGAAATGTAAAAGGAAACAAACTGCTTATTACTGTGATCAATTTCCCAAAATGCCAGTTAGTGTGTGCTACAACGTTTTAAGACAATAGAAAATGTTGTAACTGTAAATAGACTTGTAATGTATATGCATTTAAAGAGGTAAAATGTAAAACTTAATAGAGATTAGAAAGTTTATATTATAAATGCTAAAAGATTTCAGGCAAATAATTATCAGCCATTTTAGAGAATAATGTAATTTTTTCAAGAAGATACTTTAAGTAGATATTGTAAAATATAGTTATCAAAAAGTTAAATGATGAATATATTATCATATTTCACAATTAAAACAATTTTTGTTTCATATAAATGTAATGAATTATAAAGATACAGATAAATAAGGCAGGGGGTCTCCGAAATAGTCAAGTGGGATGTGCGTTCCCCTTTGGTGGAAGCAGTCTCGAACAATTTGATTGCTGGTGAGGACCTATATACATGAAGTTACTTTAGTTTTTGAAGCTCTTTTAAGAATATTACTACTGCTACAAAATATATGGCAAATTTTACTTACTGATTAATTAGGAAATTTTTATGTACTACATTGAGAACTTATTTTGATTTTA
>KZ309413.1:88903-111648 GCA_000376725.2 Ladona fulva | reverse complement strand
TTTCAACAATACGCAGTCATCGTCGACCTCAAAAATTGTTGCAACTGTTGAAACTTGTTGCAATTGTTGCAAATTGTCGAAACGGGTACATAAATTGTCATAAATAGCATAAAATTAAATTTTTTATCTCTTTATTGAAACGGATTGCGACTCTAACACAAATCCTTTTCAAAAATTCATTTCACGCCACCACCGTATTCCACTATAGCTCACACCGCACTAAATTCAAACGAAAGAACTTGAAAAAGGAAAAACCTACTTGCGTCCAACCGTTGTCCTTCCTCAAATTTTCCAAAGGATATCTCTCAACAGACGCACGAATTTTTTCTCAGAGATCTGCTTAAGACTCCTCAAGGAAACTTTCAGGGGGAAAAAGCAGAAAAAATTCATTCCAGCCCGTCAAATTCCGCAGCAAAGGGAACACGTCCTGTCGAATGCCCCTCTCTGGAGACAGCTTAAGTAACATGCAACTGCTCCGAACAGATGGAAAGAGCCGCCTCTGCTCTTAATCCTCAATCTTTCGAGAGATATCACAAGTGGGTGATCAAAGCCAAAACTCGAGAGAGTTTTTCCGCTAATTTGTGCTCAGTTCCTACTAGGCATTACGTACACTTCTGAAAGCTTCAATTTCCATTCGCTCGCTCCTGTTGACTTAGAATGCTGTAATTGGGGCGAAATTTTTTAACTGACTGTGACTTCAAATCTGCGGGAAAAAATAAAATGCTTTATAGCCAGTTTATAGCATGAACGAATACTTTTAACAACTTTCCAAACCTGGATAATGTTTTCAACTCTGAAAGTTAATTCAATACTTTAGATGCTTTAAATAAACGCTAAACTATGTTTGTTGAAATCTCATTTACTAAAAAAAAATATTTACTTTGTACATTTATATCTGTGCCACTTGAATAATATTTGCACCTTAAAATAACACAGTCCCACGAATGTTTAAAATGCCGTTCTTTGCACGAAGCCTTCACAACTACTCTTCATTATTAGGAAATTGTAACTTTTGAACCATTGGGAAGAAACTAATCTATGATATTGTTGGTAGTTGTTGTTGGTATTAACAAACGCAATAAAGCGGGTGGAATCGCTAAGCTTCGCTCCGATATGGGTCACCCACGATCTTAGTGACACATATGTGAAAAGTTGTAACTACTAGCTTAACTGCATTTTTACCTTCGTTTTTCACCAGGAAGCTGTCAATTTGTGACGTTATTTCATAATGCTATAAATATACTATCAATAGAAAAGTTTTCATAGTAAATTTTTCAAAAAAAAACATTTTGGTAGGTTACGGTTGGATCGGGTATGTCGGGATACAAGGATATATGAAGGATTTCATTGTTTCCCTAGTAGCAGTGTTTTTAAAATTGCTTCGACAGCTGATGTCATTTGGAACATATGAGACAACTCAAGGACTCGATCACGGGGCCGCTTTCACCAAGGGCTAACGCATGCTTACCGGTTACTTGGCTATCCGGAACCCCCGATATACTTTTATCAATTGATGTAAGGCACTACGTGTATGTAAACAAAACAGATGTATCCTTTCAATTGATTGTTTTTTTCTGCAGGTATTATATGAGCCAATGTTCTGCTATGATAAATGAATAAGAGGCAAGATTCGATTACACTAATTTTCATGCCTGGGATATTACCTAAGTGTAAAGCAAGAACATCTATATTAAAATGATGTTAATAGACGACCTATAAAATTAATTTGGTAAAAACTTCAAACGATGAGGTTTGTAGGAATTACTGCCTGGGATTCCGATTTAAAATCCAAAATTTTATCCACCGAATAAACTTTCTTTCTCCACCTTCATTTGCGTTTGAAACTTATCTTCAACCAGAGAGAATGTTATTGGTGTTTACACAGCAACGCTGAGTACGTGCTATAAATTACGATGTATTATTTCATAGATTATCTTACTCTGGTAAATACTTCAGTTTCCGCAAAAATAACATACTTAAATACTAAGAATGGCTTGCAGACTCTTTTCATTCGAAATCCTTATGCTATTCACTTTGTGTTCGCATCTTTTAATAAAACACCTCCTTCTAAAATCAGTGACTTAATGTTGATTCAACAGAAATCGATTAAAGATGAAACGGATAACGCAAAATATAGATTAACATGAAGTTCAGCATCTGTCCTAACTGTCTCCAATGAAATTCTATACACTCTAATTTTTTTGACGCAAAACGGGATAGACGATTAACACGAAAAAATTAGATGGTACTCAGAGAATAAATTTCCACAAAATTCTTCGGATAACACCGAAGGCATTTCTGGCAGGATTTCAATCAAAATTTTTAAAATCATTCTGCATTTGAAATATTTCCTTTTAAATAATTTTATAAACAGCTGTTTACTTCGTTAATTGCCTGAGTCCAATAATTAAAAAGTCCATCAATTTACTACATGTAAAATAATGATTCTTTTGTAGTAGACGATAAATACACTTATCTGTGGAACTCATAGCGGCGAGTTGAGTTAATAATTTAACTACGGTACCAGGAGAGGATATAAGCCATCAGAGGCCTAGGCGAAAATATCAGATAGGAATTATAAATAAAAATCCGAAGTTATTCATAAAATGTTCAAATATACATCTTATATAAACCTCAGTTGCCACGGCAAAAATAAATAAACAAGTTTTGAATTACAGTAACTAGTATTGCTATAAATTACAAAGAAAAACAGACAGACATTACAAACTAATTAGCATATTATTTAGACTACAAACATATGATGTAGACTTTCTCGACAAATACTAAATTCCCAAGGAAGAATGGACTTGAAAAAAGTCTGACGGGACCGGAAATCGAACCCGGGTCTACCGATTGCCGATCGGGTGCTCTGACCGTTGAGCTATCCCGGCAGAACATTTCTTCAAGCCATTCGAGAGACTTTGTGGGCAAGGAAGTGTGGGGAAATACTAAATTATTTCTTGAAGCGAAAAACCAGTACAATTTTACAGAGAATGCATTACCACAGTCTTATTCAGGCCTTAATATACTAGATGAGACCCTCAGCTAGTGCCTGTTGCGCCTTTTTTATAATTCCGCTTCTGAACGTTTAACGCGACAACAATAATCTAAAGAGGTAAAAAAAAACGCTTGGTGTTTACACCCCCTGCCACACGCCGAAAGGCGGCTTGCAGGGTATTTATATAGATATATAAATAAGGAATTCGGTAGACGCTAACAGTAAAGGTTAGCATGCTACATTGCCTGTTAACCGATTTTCACAGCACGCATTCCTTTTTGCTAACACAAAAAGTCTGCTTATCTAAACCTTGCTTCGTTTTCCCTAATAATTTAGGGAGTGTTATAGCGTTACATAAGACCGCCTATACTGTCAGCTAACTTACCTCTGAAGTGGATGCATATATACTTTATAGCTTGCGGAACAACGAGGAAATCGCCATAAACCTACCAAATAAAACATGCCGAAGATTTCTGCAATCAACGCCCGTAACTACGTTACAGAGGCCCGAATCCATCATCTGCCATTCTTCAAATTTGCACTGCTCTTTCTTTATTTTCCACGCGCTTTCCAATCCGGCGACGTAAGAGATTAAATTTTTAATCTGAAACATCGCAGACGGAGGATGCAACCGTAGGCTATCCGTGACATCTCTTCCTATCCCATTGTACGGTCACAATTTGACGCTGTCCTCTTTTTTCCGCATCTGCGGGAGACGGATTCTCCTTTCTGGCACTCTAACAAGAATATCGCGGTTCAATGCCCGCAGACCTTTAACGGGAGCAAAATGAACGATCCAAACAACGCAATCCGAGTCGAGGTGAAAGGGACATAATCCGCGAGGAAACCCAAACAACGCTATCTCGAAAAAATATGTTCCCTGAAAGAAATCGTCAAGACGGAGGTATCTTGGATAATGGAAAACGGGTAAAGTAAAACCACCGAAGAGGATGATAAGGCAGCGACGAGAAGGCGGTCAAAAAAAAAATAAACTTCGATAGCGCGTTATTTGAATTAACTACAAGAGTTACGTTATCGAATCTTTCAACCGTCTTTTACTTTTGATAACACAAATGTCGGATATGAACTTACCTGCCTAAACACCATGAATTAAATGAAGGACACATCTATTTTTATGTGACTTATATTTAGTTACAGTTTGCATCCAGAATTTTCGCTTTGGGGAGCTGAAATTAAGGATTGTAACCAATAACCTCCCGAACTCCTTCCGTTTTACGATGTCATGTGAAATAATTGATTCTCGTAATTAAAATTGTATAGTCAATGGAAATATATTTTAAGCGTACAAATATTTGTTAATAAGACCCTTGAGAATAATGTTCGGAATGAAATGTTTGTAGAAACTTTTGGGGGCGATTTACCCCGTCAGTCACGCTCCTGGGTGTGTGCCTTGTTGGCCCTCTTTTATGTATTCTAAAAAAATTAACCATCTATCTGCTCTACGTTTTACTTTTCACTACTATTGTTCACAGCTATAATCTCCTTATTATGGCTCGGTCATTAATATATGTAAATATTGGCACAAGTATCTAGTAGTAGTGTTGTTAAAAAGTCCTCACAGTTGAGATAATTTGACACGCATGGACCTCCACCGGGAATCGAACCCGAGACTTTAATAATCTAAGCCGCTACCCGCCTGGCTATCAGGGAGCCATCCAAAACTATGTAGGTTTGAATCCTATTGGGGGATGTTGTGTGCGAAATGACCTCAGTTGTAGACGTACTTTCAAAGATACCACTATAATTCCATAGTAATATACATGCGGTCTTTCTTTTTTTATGCTCTAATCCAGAAAAACTCCCAGTTAGCTGGAAGTAGAACCCGGGACCTCTGTTTCAGAAAGCAGACCACCAAACCATTCCGCCATCGCTTTTATTTTGTTTACCTGAAATGGACTATCTGTTCCAATTTACAGCAGCTTTGTGAAAGTGTATCGACAAACTCTGGATTGACTTTTCAAGTGTGCATAAACTGGTTTTTAAAATTTTAGTTGAATTACCAGTAGGTATAGCAGGTTTTCCAAACCCCTCTTACTGAGGATGCTTTTCTGCAGTGGTATACTTAACTCTTAAGTCCAGTCTTCGGATTTCAAACTCCTTGTGGACGATTTTTTTGGCGTAAAAAGAGATTAATTTTCCACTGTCTCGCCCCGGTAGAGAATTAAAATTTTAACTGAAATTAATTCGATCGTCTTTTTTAAACAAGCATTTCCCTAACGGGGACCCAATTCGAAAATAGGCAGCGAAAATGAATTTCAGAGTACACCTTTTAAATGTCGAAAGGGGCGATATCGCCTTATTGACTAAACCTTGGGTTGAATACAGGTTTCCTGAATCTCAAATAAGGCTTTAATAGTCATAGTTAACCCTTTCCGACTCATCCAAAAAAAACAAAACACTGATACGATCCCCGACAGTGAGCTGTTATACGTGTCGGAAGTGGAAGTGATTCTACGAATCAAAATTAGCTGAAATAAAACATGAAACAACTCTTTCTCAAAGGTCTAGCAGTATAGTTAGTCTATTCTGAACAACTCTTCACTCATCACGTTATAAATAGATGTAGCAATAGGCTAAGTGACCTCAATCTCGCCCTAAAATAAAGTCAATGTATTATTGTTTATAACTTCCTCATATTTATGAAGCCATATTTTTAATAACAACAAAAATTTCAATAAAAATGTGTTGTTGTTTTTGTTATTATCGTCATCAGTGTTGTTATTGTTGTTGTTGTGATTGTTATAATTATAATTCATATTGTTATTATCGTCATCAGTGTTGTTATTGTTGTTGTTGTGATTGTTATTATTATAATTCATATTGTTATTATCATTATTGTTATCAAGTGCGACTCACGAATCCACGTGTGATGTGAGAGCCATACTACTTGCCATAAGTACGCTGCTATTACAACTACCACCGATCTCATTCAAATTAAAAGTGTTTGAAAGATAAACTTCATTTATTTCTATTTCCCATGATAACGGTTAGAGCATCGCAAATGCACCGCTGTAGTGGGTAAATTAACATTTTAGAGGAAATATTTCACGCTAATGTTTAAGCGGAAGTTTTGTATGTTATTCATCAGCAATGCAAATCAGCAAACCTCCTGAACCCAAAATCTAATTTAATGTGACGTAACTACTAAATATATGTCGACGGATAGTCAAATGAATCCTAAATCTCAATCTATCCCTTGAAAATTGCGGTAGACTCCATAGGGTCGATATGCGAGGTCCATTTTGGAGTCCCTAATTTATTTAACCCTACAATACCCGTTTCCGGGGTCGCAGTTAGTTAAAAACAAAAATGCTTCAATTAACGTTGGTGGACTATACAATACCTATTGAAATAATACAAGTGGGAAAAATTATGTCAAGCTATATTCAGATACACTGGCGTTACGCTAGTCCCACAATGGTCGGTGGAACATTAATTCCTATTAATTGCGCAAAAATGTAATAAAACCTGCGTTGCGATACCTTATTCGAATACATTGTTGTCGAATAATGAAACATGTATACACCAACAATGTATGTACTATTTTTGCAGCTCTTAATCCTAAATTAATTAGCCATTATATCGTTATAATTAAAGCGTATATACATTTTAATAATGACAATTAAATCTGCTCGGTAACTACGCAACTGAACCACCCATATATTCTTGAAGGAGACAATAAGAAGTAATAAGTAAAATAGTGATTGTTAGTAACGGAACAATTAAAACAACAGTAGATAATCAACACGACCAATGAAAAGCGAAAATGAGTTGTCGGTAAACAAAAACTTATTTTATTGCGTAATGTTGAGATCACTATGACCGACAGACGTTCACATAATGCATAAATACGCCAAGGAAGAATTTAATCTCCGAGAGACCGAAATCTTAAAACACTTTCATTTACTATCGTCAAGGTATAAACAAGAAAATGAAACATCGATTGGCACAGTAACCCATTTCGAAAATCGATTTAGTTTAGAACAAAAAGAAATACTTTTTGGCTCATGCGCTCGCCTGCTCACGAATCCATGCTCGTTAGCGTGCGTTTTTAGGCAAAATCGAGTGAAACGTTTTCAAAGAAAACTTCATCGAGCGGGAAAATAAACGCTCCGTGGTTTTTCGGGAAACGGTTTCCATGGACCCATTTTCCATGGGCGTTTCCACAGCAGCGCTCACATGTCCGTCATCCCCGTTGCTAGGCCGCGCATGATTGATTAATTGGACGCTTTGTTTGCGCCGTCGGATCCGAAGGAACCTCTCTTTTAATCTCAACTCGCGATGTCTTTGCAATATGCACCGCAGTTTCGGAAAGGTAGCAGGTATTGACGAGACGCCAAGCGGGCAAAAGTGGAAGCTTTTGTCACTTCCGTACAACGTGGTTGACGAGTAAAGGAATCGAGGAAGTTTTAAGCTGGGTTATGTACTGTAAACGCTTGTCTGTAGGCAGCGAAAGATTCAGGTGAAAAACAGAACTAAATTTATACATGTAAGCATTAAAAAATGGCATTTTTCTATTTAAACCTACGCTATGACTGCGACACTTACAAGAAAGAATGGACAAAAATAGGATGATATAACAGAATACGATCGCGGGCCGCAAATGAAGAATTTTGATCAAATGGCGGTTGCTTTATTATTAACAAAGAATATTCATTTAAACAAAACACATGAATATATTATTCATCCGATAACCTACATTTTATCAGCAAAAATGTATTCACAGTTAGAGATTACCCAAGATGGAGGTATTCTTAAATTATCTCATCAAAAACTTATCGCCGAGTTTCATAAATAAATATACAATTTCCAAAACTAATTGCGGGGTGCAGGGTGACCTCTAGCGGGCCGCATCCCTCCCGCGGGTCGTACGCTGAGAAGGCCTGACCTACGCCCTGTGAGGTTCAAGCAATTTAAAGATGCGTATTCATCGTCATGGAGATCTTCTACTCATTCGACAGCTTCCTGTTACCATAGTGATAACATCTACGCACTAATTGAACGATCGTTTTGAGAGACAGCTTATTCATTCTCGGTCTCCACTCTCTCCGTGTTCCTGTTTATTGCTATGGCAACTCACTTTATACACTGTGCAGGCTTGCCATACGCCGTATAGGCTTTTAGGGTGAAATTTTACTTTAAAACCGAAAAGCAAGGGAATCAGATATCTTCGATTCCACCTACATTTTAGTTAATTTTTTTATGATCATGATGGTACCAATTAGATGACGAGCGAATATTTACGTTCGGTCGGCAAAGATCCTGCTCAAAGAACATTAGACCCTTAATTCTTTCGCTAGAATCAATGAATGTACATCAAGTATTTAAGGAGTTTTATGGAAGTTTTAAATTTACATTCCTCAATTTTTGACATGAAAAGCTGATCTTTCAAGTTTGAATATTTTGCGACGATGTGGAAATCAGGCCAGGTAATTTAATACAATAACGTTTTAAATAATTAAATGAGAAAAAATTCTTACCTGACCCACATCCATCACCCATCATAGACCATTGCTGTTTCTCAAAATCGTCAGAAGAAAAGTACTCTTCCCAATGAAACATGCTCGTTGAAGTAGAAGAGTCAATCCTGCATCTGGAAGGAAATTTTAAAAATACGCAATCAGACCTTTGATTTGGTCACACTTCATTCAAAATGGTGCTATTTTTCAAGTCCATTTTTACCAACGCGAATTCGTATATAGTTTTGCTTGATACCTTAAATAAATTAGCTAAGAACTCTTAATGATACCTTTTGAATTCCATTATGAAATTAAATGCATTTATCCTTTGATATCCAATCACTGACCAAAGAAATTGAAAATTATTAAAAAATGTTAACATTGAAAAGTGTGAAAAGGAATCAAATTTATGAAAACGGTGACATTAAACATTTAAGCGGAAGGTATTGAAAATTTGACGCTTTTTTATGATTTAAAATGTTGGTCGTATTTTGAAATTTATATATACTCTTATCATGAAACCTCGGCGCGAAAGTTTTTTTTAATTCATCTTAGTAAACTTTTGTAATTGGTGAGAGGCAAACGTATGCTGTACATATTTCTATGGTCGCCCAGAAATTACATTCAGAATTAATTTAACATCCAATATTATGGAAAGTCGTTTGAGAAGTGTATTTACATAATCAACAGTCTGAATTTCTTTGCAAATTAATAACTATGGATAACGAATCGATACAAAAATTCATTTATTTCCGCGAAAGTAATCGATTAGGGAAGTGGAGTCATGGTGCATGTACCCCCTGCCACACGCCGAAAGGCGGATTGCATGGTACATACATACGTAGATGTAGATGTAGAAATGTAAAGCACGACTTCGAATTACAGAGTTTCCGAAGAGATGACTGAGACATGCTCGCAGAATTTTACAAGCTAATGCCAGAATAAATCGTTACAGAAAGCATTATGTAAAGTGCAATAATGTTGGTATATAATGTAAATTTGACAATATAATCTTGTTTATGGATCAATCTACGTAAGATAAAAACTATGTAAAATAAAGCTAACGAACCGCTAATTAACAGAAGCTTGGATTTATACTCTATGTTCTGTCGTGTAAACATTTAATTTTTATTAACTGTGATTGAATTCACGATCGTAAGGTCCGTGAACTAGCTTCTGCTGTTTAGAATCGAAAACAACATTTAACAAGGATAAAGAGATGTGAAAAATTGCTCGAACCCAGGTCTTCCACGTACAAGGCCGATACTATAACCGTGTGGAGTGACAGTTGCCTTTAACGTTTATTATAGCGCATGTAACTGGGGATACCTGTTTGTATTGAATAAGCTATAACAATAATAACCCTTTATTCCATTACCAGTCTGGAAGCAATGCGGAATGGTAATTTAGTGGTTAGAAATACATGCCTGGAAAGTGGGAGACCTGGGTTCGATTCCAAGCCATGTCACAATTTTTCACATCTATTTATCTTTGGGTTTTAAGACGCTCCTATATGCAAAATTAAATACGTTTTCCTTTCCCTTGATTACTTAACAATATTTAGATTTTATATAACTGTCTTGTATATCACCGTATCCAACGTACACGTTGGATACGGTGCGTGGAGCTTGACACTTCAAAATAAAAAAAAATATCCTAGACTGTAAGATGAATAATTATCAACCGATAAACCACGGTTTAAAAAGATGAAAATTTTACTTTATTTAGCTCTTAACTCTTATTATTGCAAAACCTGAACATTCTCTCTTCCACACCCTGACCCCAAAGAAGTTCATTATCCTCCGAAGACCCCTTTCCCGCCAGCGCGACAGCAGTATCTTTGCTTAGGACAACTTCCTAGGAGTTGCACGCGCCCATATCGATCAGTACGATCGATTACACGTTTTATTTTTTGCTCCCGCAAACAGTGTGACCATAGAGACGCAAGTTTCCACAAACAACGAAAAATTAAACAGCAAGATCGGCTCGAGAGTTCATCAACTCCGAAGCGATCTAAAAGCGATGTGCATACTAACATGGTTGCTATTGGAGATGTGCGACGTGAACGTGGGGTTCCAGCAATGCTATTAATTTACAATCCGTAAGTTTTAAAGGCCAATATTTATTTAATCGAGACGGAAAGAAGATGGAAAGAATTTATGGAAATTTGTCGCAAGAGGCAACAATTGGAGCAGAAAAAATTATGCATGGATTCAATTGATATACGTTATATTACGATGTGAATACAAAGAAATTGAAGTCTGTCATAACCTGATTTTTACTTATAATTGAAATTTTTATGGCTTCCTTCTGGCGATCATTGCTCAGATTATCCGTTGTCATTGATTAAAAAAAATGCTTTACAATCCCCAATAAAACGCTTTATTTCATTGAAAAACAACCTTAAGATGATTGTTGCAGGAGCGCAATTATTGTTGCAGGAGCGCAATTATAGAGACTTGCATAATAACGAGTTAGCAACAATAAAGAANTGCAAGGAGAAACGACAACCGATGGACATCAGCAGTGCTGAACTGGATACCAAGAGACGTGAAGAGACCAAGAAGAAGACCAAGGGACCGATGGAACAGAGACATCATTCAGTATTTAGGGGTAACATGGCAACGAGAGGCTCAGAATAGAGAGAATTGGAAAGCGCTTGGAGAGGCCTACATCCGACGTCGGATTGAAAATGGCTGATGATGATGATGATGATGATGATGAGATTTACCATTAGAAAAAAGAATAAATGTAATCAGAAAACAAACATTAATAAAATAGATGAAAATGACAAAAGAAATAAATAATACGTAGCGAAAAAGATAGGTGGATAATCAATGGTAACGAAAAATAAACAATTTCCGATGACCAAACTAACATTGAGGATAAATGTGATTTAAAAAGGGAATTGTAATAGGGTGATTTAAAAGACTGCGTCGGTTGCCTAGCAACGAACGCAGCATTCATAACTTCATAAACCTATCCTGTTTTTATGGCAGCGAAAAACTATGATATTGAATAACCTCTACAGCACCACTAATTCGCTCTATGAAGCAACGAATGCCAATATATTAATTTGGGATGTAAAGAATTAAGAGATAACGTTTCGCAATCACACACGTTCGGAAAGTTATTATAATATTTAAATATATGGAACATATAACTACCATGTTACTAAAGCGTTTATCGGATTCGAAATGTATTCAGGAATAGAGCGCGGAGTTAATGTCTGCGAAATTAGCAAACTGATAACGAAGAGTTTAACGTGAATCGATGAAATAGGGATGCCGCGATCTCCACAACAAATCACGGAGCAGACGCACACGTTTTGGGTTCAACCAGTTGTAAAGAGGACATGGTAGTGAGCCAAGTAATTATTACAGCAATGGCTCCATTTTATCACCATCATCATTAAGGCAAACGTTAAATAGTTACGTACGAAATCAATAGTTAACGATACCTTTTGATTTAACAACGTGCATTTTCTTCAGATAAAACATAATAATTTCTAATTCAGCTTTTAAAATTAATAATAGAATTACGTGGATACGCTTCCTCATTTACTTTTGGAATTTTGTTTATAGTTACCATGACTACGTTGATTTCTCCGACGCTAAATAAAAATATGCTCGTTGCTAGGAAACAAAAACGTACGAAAGACATAACTGAAATAAAAATTCCATCATTTCCTACCGAGGAGCCCTTGATAATGGAGGAATTGTCTCTGAAATGCACATAGGGATTTTTCCAGAAATCGGTAATCCGGAGCTACCCGTATGTCTCTTAACGTAAGTTCCGACGTATGGCTTACGGAGTCAGAAAATCTCGAATATCTGAAAAAACTTATCCGAATATTAGTCGAAGAATCTTAAACTTGAGTATATCAAACACCTAAACAAATATATCTTTTCACGTTACACCATTTTTTCGTGTTTTAGTGTTGTTTGTTTACACCATTGTTTCGTGTTTTATCCAAATATGGTGAAATAAGTTACCTCTGCCTTATCTAAGCTTCTTTATTTTCAGACATCATATATTTCGCAATAAATATGTATCATAATAACAAATCTGTTTGGTGAGAATCTCTCATATTTTAAATTTGGTAACAATTTTCTCCCATACATTAACTCCAAATCAATTTCCTCTAAATCCGTCCCCATGACGATCAATTTGAGACGGTTTCTTTGGAAAAAGTAAACAAGCGTATCCAGGAAACGGGAGGTTATGAGGAAACTAAGCAGTGCCTTCGTGGCTTTCGATGGGATTTCGCCATCATCGACAGAAAAGCGATCCTCCAAAGTGTGTGATAAGGGAGGAGTAACCAAGTCCTTCTCGCATCATCCCGGAGATCTCATCCATGACTTTCATGAATTTTGCCACATCAGCGCTTTTTAGATCTTGTGTACAGATGGGGTGCTACCTAATGACGCTCGCCCTTAAATAAAGGAACCTAATCATAAAAATCCCTATACATACACATTCCACCGTATCTGTCCTTTGTTAGGAGCGAATGAACGCGAATTTCTCTGCCTTGAATATAGCTAGTTAGATTCTATGGTAACAGAGCGTGATATTTTGATTCCATTGTTGCAAAATTTAGGACAGATATTTCTTAATGTGATCTCAACCACTAAACATATCCATTCCATTTGAAAGCAGCGATACTTCGGCTAACGAGCGGCTCAGCTTTTTTTACCTTTCGGGTTCGACTAACGAATAATTTAGTAGTAACTAGCGCAAATAAAGATGTATTAAGAAACACAGGCAACCAAAACAAAATCGATCTGCCTATATAACTGAAAGTGGTGACTTTTATTTGTGGAAAAGGATGAAAGGTAACTTTGCACATTGCCATGTTCCTAAAATTTAGGAAGTTAAAGCTCTCGTTGTTTGTTTTGATTACTTCAGTTAGTTTCCTGATGATGTTGCTATGCAACGAAACCTAGGTCCATTTCTTGAACTGAAAATCCCGCCTTGTTACCTACATATTGTTCATGCAGGAAAGGTATTAAACAACCGACGGGAAAAAGCAACTAAAGAAAGATTTGAAGTTGCAAAATTTTCATAAAATATCCAAAGGAACTTATAAAATGAGAAAACTAATAAGTAAGAGGTTAGCAGGTCATTTACTTCTTTATAATAGGGCGAAAATNAAAATATCCTAGACTGTAAGATGAATAATTATCAACCGATAAACCACGGTTTAAAAAGATGAAAATTTTACTTTATTTAGCTCTTAACTCTTATTATTGCAAAACCTGAACATTCTCTCTTCCACACCCTGACCCCAAAGAAGTTCATTATCCTCCGAAGACCCCTTTCCCGCCAGCGCGACAGCAGTATCTTTGCTTAGGACAACTTCCTAGGAGTTGCACGCGCCCATATCGATCAGTACGATCGATTACACGTTTTATTTTTTGCTCCCGCAAACAGTGTGACCATAGAGACGCAAGTTTCCACAAACAACGAAAAATTAAACAGCAAGATCGGCTCGAGAGTTCATCAACTCCGAAGCGATCTAAAAGCGATGTGCATACTTACATGGTTGCTATTGGAGATGTGCGACGTGAACGTGGGGTTCCAGCAATGCTCTTAATTTACAATCCGTAAGTTTTAAAGGCCAATATTTATTTAATCGAGACGGAAAGAAGATGGAAAGAATTTATGGAAATTTGTCGCAAGAGGCAACAATTGGAGCAGAAAAAATTATGCATGGATTCAATTGATATACGTTATATTACGATGTGAATACAAAGAAATTGAAGTCTGTCATAACCTGATTTTTACTTATAATTGAAATTTTTATGGCTTCCTTCTGGCGATCATTGCTCAGATTATCCGTTGTCATTGATTAAAAAAAAAATGCTTTACAATCCCCAATAAAACGCTTTATTTCATTGAAAAACAACCTTAAGATGATTGTTGCAGGAGCGCAATTATTGTTGCAGGAGCGCAATTATAGAGACTTGCATAATAACGAGTTAGCAACAATAAAGGACGACAGTTGAGGGGTATTGTTTCGCTGTGTCAACATAGCCCTCAATTGTTAACCCCTCACGGGTAGATGTAAGGAGAGGCTTGACAGATTCTATCTCGGCAGAATAAAGTCGCATTTTATTATTATTGTTGTTGTTGCGGTTGTTTTCGTCGTTGTTGCTAGCCTAGCAACGCGCATATCCATTATTAGGTATTCTCAACAATAATTTACGTAATGCTCTTATGGTTACATATAAATAAAATACACAAAAATTTAAACTGTGGACTTATTCATAGTGAATTTAATGGACAAACTCTTCCGCCCAATACATACAATGTACGTTTATATATTTACATGACCGGTGAATGGCGAAAATCAATTTTTGCCAACCGCGCAGTTTTTATTCTGAATCGAACGGAAGTTGGGACAGGAGTGTATTGGAAGTGGCATGATTCGTCTCCGGACGCAGGAAGCGGTGTTTTGAATACACCGTCGCACTCGTACTGCATATAGGTTGCGGTGACAATATAGTCGCCGGATGGCCGCTGATTGTTCCAATTCCGACCAGAGGGCCTCCCGACAACAACAGGAAGGCCAGACTCAGGTGTCCAACTATATAAACCTTTTCAATCTCCTTTGGCGAACCGCAAGCCCTCCCATAATTTCACGCTCTCGGCGCCCGCAGATCGAAAACTCCCTGAAACGTCGGGATAACGTTTTAAATCAACACACACAATGGATCGTATGACATGAAAGAAAAACACTCCCGTGGAGTAAAAGTGCTAGAGGTGCTCTATCCATCGTCCTGTAATGACAAAGAGAGAGAGAGACCGTATAATAAGATTCTTTCATAAAAAACCCTATCGTAGCGCGTTTTATTCAACCCGGAAGTGTGGAAATTTCGTCAACGTACCTACCATTGGTGACTATGAAATAGTATATGGACAAATTAATTAGAAAACTTTGAAAAGGTTCATAACTTATTCAATAATTGCCGTCTTTAGAATGGTCATATCTCACTGCTGTTGACTGATTCATATAATTATTCACATCCTTTGATTGCTTACTGGAGACCGACCGATAAATTGAAGCCATATTTTTATACTTTTCAAACCTTTTCCCGGACGCAGGATTGGAATCTCTAGAAGATAGAATATTAAA
Source organism: Ladona fulva (assembly GCA_000376725.2). Lineage (NCBI taxonomy): Eukaryota > Metazoa > Arthropoda > Insecta > Odonata > Libellulidae > Ladona > Ladona fulva. The sequence continues at coordinate 96,032 of KZ309413.1, read as the reverse complement.
ACAAAGACTTAATATAGTACTTTAAGTTCAGAGAAGGTATTCTTAGAAGATGTAACTGATATTATGCGTCCTCCCTGTTACATAGGCCGTTCTGATTCTTAGAGGAAAATCAGAGAAATAGATGCTAGAACAAGTCGTTTCAGAAATCAACTTTTCCACGTACGATACGCGAAAGTAACCGATTAGGGAGATAGAGTCATGGTGCATCCTCCCACCTCCAGGCTTTCAGAGTACATATATACGTAGATGTAGATTCCTTGAAACAATTTTGACATTGATGGTAACTTTTGACTACCTGACCATCATAAAGGCCTCATATCTCTACGGTGATTAGATCGATATAGTGATATATATTGTCATCGAATAATGATACCTAAATATTGAAGTCGTTCATAAGGAACTAGTATAGAAAGATCGCACGTCAACTTATGACGTGCGATAAAAATACGAATCAAGTTAATATTAATCAACGACGTTAAGGCGGAAATGATTCCGAACATACACGTATGTCTGGAATACCTCTGCATAGGTTCTCCCAATACCTTCATATATAATACTCTTTTTGTGGTACTATTTTCTAATACGATGTAAAATTCAATGAATAAAGATACATATTTCTAATACCATTGGTATAGATGTATCTTTAATACTATCAATAGTAATGCTTTACTTTAGTACTATGACTTGTACTACTGTTACTATAACTGGTATCTTTTATGATACAATAATGATATGTAGTAACTTCAAGAGCTTGACACAATATATGATTAGAATACGGTCATGAAACAAGAACTAACCCAAGATGATATTTGGTTACAAATTTTATCACCATTAACCAATCCTTATTTTCTTAGAATCTTAGTGAAATATTCCTATAATGCTATATTCCTATATTGTACTCCACGAATAAAGTATGAACTCTGATAGCTGATTTCTAAATCTTTTAGAGCTCCCAAAATGGAAATCCAAGCCGTGCTACGTTTCCATTCTTAATCTTGTTTACTCAAGCAGAGTCCGTCCCTTTTTCGTGGATCTTGAAACAGAGATTTCCTCGTATGTTTATCTCCAATTCATAAATATAACACGCACATTTATCACGCTTAGCACGGTATCAAATAACGAAATCACTCTCTGGTGGAATGATTCAGTAAACTGTATGAATAGCGGCTGATTTCTCCATGAATCAGACGTTGTTCCGAGCGCAGCTGCCGTGCTCCTGTTACATCACGTAGATAAACATCCACTCCGCGGGCTTTTGTGCACGTCACTCTGAGGCCCTCTCGCGGCGAGTAGCAAGAATGGGAGCGTGTACCCAACGATTTATTAGATTCCTATAATCATGGCTCTCATCTGTCTTCCGACCTCTCCTCGGAGCAGAGCAATTCGTCATTGTCGCGGAAGATCAAGGAACTATCTGACGCCATCAGCAAGTGCTTAAGAGCATCCGAATTCGGAAGGATATCGGGTAATGGGGGAAAAACACGTTCGGGAACATTTTCCTGCGCGTTTATCATCGATCCTTGCGAATTCAGATAGGAAAGGAAAGATTTTGCAATTAGGAGGAATTGCAACCGTGCGATTTTTTGCTAATAATTACGATTTTTTTAATGTCAGTATATTTCGTGTGATTTCGTAAAATGCGCCAATAACTATTCACATTTACATTTATATAAATGTACCCTGCTGGATGCCTTTAGGTGTTTGACAGGTAATAACATAGGCCGTTCTGATAGGACGGCTGATATTATGCGTCCTCCCTGATACATGGGCCGTTCTGATTTGGAGAGGAAAATCAGATAAATTGATGCAACGTAGAACGAATCTATTCAAGAATTCGTTTTCTCCGCGGACGAAAGAAATCGATCAGGGTAGTAGAGTCATGGTGATTGCACCCCCTGCCACGCGCCGAAAGGTGGTTACACAGACAAAGACCTAGATATATGAACCATATGCAAAATTTCGCTGTATTGTTCCTGTCACGTACTGTCCGCGTTAAAGAAAACGTAATCTTTGAAGCAACTAATTCTACCGATTTTTCTAATTTTTCGCGCAATATCTGCTCGACCAATGTAACAAGGTGAACACGTAATATTTTCTACGTCATCAGAAAACATTTTCTTTGAATTCATCCCGTTATGAGTAACTTTATGCAATGTTACGTTGAAATATGCCGACAATAAATGTAGTTTACATTTGTTTAAGTTTAAAAACACTAGATCTTTTCAAATGTAGTTTACATTTACATAAATGCCGACAATAAATATAGATTACATTTACATTTGTTAATGTAGACTTACATCTACATTTACAAATGTAGCCGCTCTTCGACGAATGGCAGGGGGTGTACCTATTCCATCTATTTTTTAATCATTTACTGTTCCGTATTGGAAAAAATTAACCTTTATAGCAGCTAATTCTATCTATTTCCCTAACTTTTCTTGCAAAACCGTATTGGCTTACATATTAAGCTGTACGCATAATATATTTTAAAACGAATCAAATTCACTTCATGCCGGAAAACGTTTATTCATGGCACCTGAATCGGAGTCTTATCCATTGTACTCGGGATCTTATCTATGGCTTTCTGTAAAACACTATCAATTTCACTTTTTTACTTAGGATGTCGGGTTAGGGGAGAACATCTTCCTCGGTTGTATGCCATCCAAAAACATTACCTCCTAATTTACCCTATGTTTACATTAGTAATATCAATGAAACCATTGTCAGCTGGGATATTTATATCAGAAATTGCATGCATTTTTAATTCTTTGTTATTACTAGTGTTCGTACAATATTCCATATTTACAATATTTAATTTATAAATAACAATCAAGTAATGCGATTTCTACATCGAAAATCAAGTGTATGTATAAAAAAATCTGTGAAAATGTATATCTGATATCGATTTAATAAACCTCTGCATTATCATCTAAATTACGTAACCGAAATACTGCTCAATACTTCAATCAATGTACTTACTAACAGGTTAGTTAACTCCTAGCAATGAGATAACAATATGGTGAAAAGCATGCCAATGAACATTGTTTTTTCTGGATCGATTGATTGATCAATAAAATTGTGGCTGACGAGTTAATATATCTACATATAATCTCTGTAGCAGAAATTACTGAAATAATATTTCCAGTTTTGGAAAAATTGGTGGTTTAATTGTGCTAACGGCCACCTTAATTATCGAAGAAGAGTCTCGGATAGCCTAGTGGGCAACGCGTTCGACTTTGGTGAAAGCGGTCCAGAGTTCGATTACCGGTGGGGGCCCACGTGCGAAATGGCCTTAGATGTCGAAGCTCTTTCAACAGTATTACTACTAATTATCGAAGAGTAGCTAACAATGGAATAGATCCGTGGAATAATGCATCGAATATAAAGATCTTTCCATCGGAAACAAACAATGAGATATGAAATTCTGACCTTTTTTCATATGAAGTCAAGTTTCATTATCAAGAGTTTAATCCACCTTACAGGGTTCTCTATATCCATAGGTGACGTAAAAATTATTTTTATTTACCAGAAATATTACAGAAATCACCTTTATGAAATAATAGTACAATGGACAATGTATCATCTGAAAGTTCCATCTATACATAAGTACACAGTGAAACTTGCTTTCAGTTGAATCGCTCGGTGCCGTAATGGACAGGTCTCCGCCACGTATAGGTTCGAATCACAATTATACAAATACATATATCGCAGGTGAGGACCAAGATATAGCCCCGTAATGGATAAGTAGTATACAGGTCCGTTATGTACAGTTTCCATGGTATTTCATATTAGGTCCCGAGTAACTAAGGAAAGATGACTGCGTTAGTTGCCAAGGAGGAGATCTTTCGTCCTAATCCCGAAACGGCCATGAAAATGTCACTACATTTACAACCACACTGTCACCCATTAAACAACCAGCGACGTATGGCAGTGGGTGCATTAACAAATTCATATGGGTTTACTCTTGCCAAATATTTCAAACTTATCTATCTTTAGACGCTTTCGTTAAAGTGAATTTCTGAATTTCATTCAATTATAGTCAATCCTTTGACGTCACGACGTTGAAAGCTGACCGAGCCCAAAAAAAATCATCATAACTGTACAGCATTATTCAGACGAAGTATTTTTACTTTTGCGAACGTGAGAAAGAAATGGGAGCAACTCGAATCGATTTGAGATAAAGGTTAATGATCTCTTTGTTTCAGAAGTGGCGCGACTTTAAGAATCAGCAATCCAAGTACGTAGTTTCCAAGCAGCGATTGTGACGCAAGAACAAGCTTTTGTCGGTCATTGTTGCAGACGGCACCGTGGAAAAAAATCTACGGAGTGCCCGTTTGTTTATAGGACATAAGCATTCGATTACGTTCCCTAATTGAATGCGAACGGACGTTAAAAACAAAAGCGAGCGATATTAAAGTTTCAAAACCCCAGCGAACAATGCATTAATTTACCTTTTCAACGTGTCAATCGCGAGGAAATTATGTCCTAATTCCAGGCGCTAATGTAACGGGTGTTATTTTTTGGGCTCAACCCGGCTTTCAAAAAACAATTCACTCTTCACGTCCAATTAATTAATGTGAGTGCTTAGCCGCGCATAATTTGCAGATAATGAAACTGGACGACGGAAATTTTCATTAAGATTTCAACTGTTATTTAACGCGAGGCTTTTAAATTTTGCCTGATTGTGATTTGATAAATTCGGGTGTCGATTCAATGTCAACTGTAATGTCGCGAATTGTAAGAGAAAAAAGTTCTAGAATTATAAAAACATGAAGCTATAACACATGCGTGTTTAAATATTCGGAAAAGTAATGAAAGTCAAATGTGTGGTGGAAAATTTCAGGTTACTATGGAAGCCTTGCCCCAAGTATCACTAGTTTTTCATTAAAATGATGACTAATAATAACAGTTTGGATAAACAAACCTGCCGATAAAGAAACGTGAGAGGGACATGGAATTGTCTGGAAGGTTTATGTACCGTCAGACTAATAGGTCTCCAGAACCGAAATGGTAGCCGTGAAGGCCTAACAGGAACCCTGAAAAATCTTATTGAATCAATTACAACAATAATTGTATTGCACGTCAGAGATGTACGGTGCGAGTGATAACTGTCATAGCAAGAATAATGAAAATTGTTTTTGTTGCTACGATATTATTAAAAATCGCAAGGAAACTGAGATTAAAAACGTCTGACAGGACCAGGGCACGAACCTGGAATCTTTCACTTTACCCAATCACGTTACCAAGTTAGTACATTACGTACCGTTTTGGGAGACTTTGTAGAATAGGCACAGTTTTTTCCTCAGCATTTTCTTCGGGATTTTTCCTGAGTGCACGCCTTTACGTTCTAAGCTACCTTTACCCTTTTTTCCTTCATTACATTGTTGTTTTGTGTTGCCATGACATTTTCCTATTGTTACAATAATTAAACAACTCTGAAAATTTATACACGATTGGTAACTATGACAACTAAATTATCAATTTTAATATTTGTTTAGGTTATTTTCCATCGTAAATTATGTCTATTTAGTAAAGATATATTTGTGAAGTGTTATAATCAGTCGGTGCCGTTTTTTATACAAATTCTTATCTCTGCTAAATGTGAAATCAGTTGATCATTTGTACATAAATGTTTGAGCAAACGTCGCCACCGAACAAAAGTATCTTTTTGCGGAACAAATGATAATGATGAACAGCAAATGATAAAATTACTCCATGATTAGTAAGTGAAACATTCGTTTTAATCAGAAAAAAGGGGTAATGTTAACAAGGAAGATTGATACATCATCTGGGAATCACAGTTCTGAATCTACAAATAGGACTATTAATAGGTCAAGAATTATCATCTATAAATTCCTTGCGATGCACTTAGATAATGCACTTACTGTAGTGCGTAATGCAGCAAGCGGAAAGACGCGATAAGGCCCAATTTACGAGAGAACTACATCGAAGCTTTAACCAAATTATGCTCATTGGACAACAGATGGCAAGAGACTCCCACAAGAAATGCATGCAAAGTGAACCGTTTTCATACAAAAACCATGTCCAATCCAACATCAGAAATTATAAAAATTATAATCTCAACAAGTGCTTGTATGACGAGATGGAACAATACTTCCTTGTTAACTGTTGCAAAATGATTGTTTATTTATTTATTAATAACACATTAACATACAGCATACAGCACTAGGCCAATTATGGTTGACGATCAACAATATTGATAGCAAAATTGTCAACATATTTAAACAAAATTATAAATAATAAATGTATTTATTAGACAGAGAAGTTCAACTAGATGAGTGATGTAAAATTTCTCTTACTTTCGTAATTTGGCATCCTCACGAACAAAGGCATTTCTTATATGAATATAGCTTGAAATGAATACGTTATCAATAATAAAATTTAATAAACGCTCTGGGTAAAGATCCATTAGATCAAAAAAAACATGAAACATATATGTTCCAAAAAAATATGTCACAATTACAAAAATGACATAAAATTTACAAAATAGTACAACATTTATGACTCAGAAAGGGATGATAACCTAATAATTTCTAAAATAATGCACTGAAAAGCAATTTGAGAATTCCTGGAAGAAAAGAGATTAGAATCTAGGCTGCGATTGCTTGCTAAATTCAGGAAATGTACAATTGCGCAAGACGTAATCAGTATTATGCGAATCCCTTCTGCTATTTCACCCTATAAGACAATGATCGTAAAGTAAGAGAAATAGATGCGAGGACAAGTCGTTTAAGGGACTCATTCTTTAGGTGAACGATAAGCAATAACCTAAAGAGAAGACCCCCTGCCACAGGCTGAATGGCGGCTTGCGGGGTATTTATGTAGATGTAGATTTGGATGTCATCGGACTCAGTGAAGTAAGAAGAAAATCAGAAGAACTGGTTACACTCAAGGATGAGCATATTTTCTATTACAGGGGAACAAAGGATGGAAGACTTGGAGGAGTTGGCTTCCTGATTAACAAGAAATGGAAAAATAATGTGGAGAAAATAGAAAGTGTATCTGACAGAATATGTAAGCTCATCCTAAGGATAAACAAGCGTTACTCTGTTCAGATTATCCAAGTTTATGCACCAACAGCAGCAAGCAGCGAAGAGGAAATTGAAAA
>KZ309413.1:68906-88818 GCA_000376725.2 Ladona fulva | reverse complement strand
CTGAACTGGATACCAAGAGACGTGAAGAGACCAAGAAGAAGACCAAGGGACCGATGGAACAGAGACATCATTCAGTATTTAGGGGTAACATGGCAACGAGAGGCTCAGAATAGAGAGAATTGGAAAGCGCTTGGAGAGGCCTACATCCGACGTCGGATTGAAAATGGCTGATGATGATGATGATGATGATGATGAGATTTACCATTAGAAAAAAGAATAAATGTAATCAGAAAACAAACATTAATAAAATAGATGAAAATGACAAAAGAAATAAATAATACGTAGCGAAAAAGATAGGTGGATAATCAATGGTAACGAAAAATAAACAATTTCCGATGACCAAACTAACATTGAGGATAAATGTGATTTAAAAAGGGAATTGTAATAGGGTGATTTAAAAGACTGCGTCGGTTGCCTAGCAACGAACGCAGCATTCATAACTTCATAAACCTATCCTGTTTTTATGGCAGCGAAAAACTATGATATTGAATAACCTCTACAGCACCACTAATTCGCTCTATGGAGCAACAAATGCCAATATATTAATTTGGGATGTAAAGAATTAAGAGATAACGTTTCGCAATCACAAACGTTCGGAAAGTTATTATTATATTTAAATATATGGAACATATAACTACCATGTTACTAAAGCGTTTATCGGATTCGAAATGTATTCAGGAATAGAGCGCGGAGTTAATGTCTGCGAAATTAGCAAACTGATAACGAAGAGTTTAACGTGAATCGATGAAATAGGGATGCCGCGATCTCCACAACAAATCACGGAGCAGACGCACACGTTTTGGGTTCAACCAGTTGTAAAGAGGACATGGTAGTGAGCCAAGTAATTATTACAGCAATGGCTCCATTTTATCACCATCATCATTAAGGCAAACGTTAAATAGTTACGTACGAAATCAATAGTTAACGATACCTTTTGATTTAACAACGTGCATTTTCTTCAGATAAAACATAATAATTTCTAATTCAGCTTTTAAAATTAATAATAGAATTACGTGGATACGCTTCCTCATTTACTTTTGGAATTTTGTTTATAGTTACCATGACTACGTTGATTTCTCCGACGCTAAATAAAAATATGCTCGTTGCTAGGAAACAAAAACGTACGAAAGACATAAAAAATAAAAATTCCATCATTTCCTACCGAGGAGCCCTTGATAATGGAGGAATTGTCTCTGAAATGCACATAGGGATTTTTCCAGAAATCGGTAATCCGGAGCTACCCGTATGTCTCTTAACGTAAGTTCCGACGTATGGCTTACGGAGTCAGAAAATCTCGAATATCTGAAAAAACTTATCCGAATATTAGTCGAAGAATCTTAAACTTGAGTATATCAAACACCTAAACAAATATATCTTTTCACGTTACACCATTTTTTCGTGTTTTATCCAAATATGGTGAAATAAGTTACCTCTGCCTTATCAAAGCTTCTTTATTTTCAGACATCATATATTTCGCAATAAATATGTATCATAATAACAAATCTGTTTGGTAAGAATCTCTCATATTTTAAATTTGGTAACAATTTTCTCCCATACATTAACTCCAAATCAATTTCCTCTAAATCCGTCCCCATGACGATCAATTTGAGACGGTTTCTTTGGAAAAAGTAAACAAGCGTATCCAGGAAACGGGAGGTTATGAGGAAACGAAGCACTGCCTTCGTGGCTTTCGATAGGATTTCGCCATCATCGACAGAAAAGCGATCCTCCAAAGTGTGTGATAAGGGAGGAGTAACCAAGTCCTTCTCGCATCATCCCGGAGATCTCATCCATGACTTTCATGAATTTTGCCACATCAGCGCTTTTTAGATCTTGTGTACAGATGGGGTGCTACCTAATGACGCTCGCCCTTAAATAAAGGAACCTAATCATAAAAATCCCTATACATACACATTCCACCGTATCTGTCCTTTGTTAGGAGCGAATGAACGCGAATTTCTCTGCCTTGAATATAGCTAGTTAGATTCTATGGTAACAGAGCGTGATATTTTGATTCCATTGTTGCAAAATTTAGGACAGATATTTCTTAATGTGATCTCAACCACTAAACATATCCATTCCATTTGAAAGCAGCGATACTTCGGCTAACGAGCGGCTCAGCTTTTTTTACCTTTCGGGTTCGACTAACGAATAATTTAGTAGTAACTAGCGCAAATAAAGATGTATTAAGAAACACAGGCAACCAAAACAAAATCGATCTGCCTATATAACTGAAAGTGGTGACTTTTATTTGTGGAAAAGGATGAAAGGTAACTTTGCACATTGCCATGTTCCTAAAATTTAGGAAGTTAAAGCTCTTGTTGTTTGTTTTGATTACTTCAGTTAGTTTCCTGATGATGTTGCTATGCAACGAAACCTAGGTCCATTTCTTGAACTGAAAATCCCGCCTTGTTACCTACATATTGTTCATGCAGGAAAGGTATTAAACAACCGACGGGAAAAAGCAACTAAAGAAAGATTTGAAGTTGCAAAATTTTCATAAAATATCCAAAGGAACTTATAAAATGAGAAAACTAATAAGTAAGAGGTTAGCAGGTCATTTACTTCTTTATAATAGGGCGAAAATAACAAATATTACTTGCCCATGGAAATGTCATATTTTTTTTACACTCTTCTCGTGGAGTACTCAATTATCTCCAAGGAAACGCAGCTAATTTGACGAGATTTGTGTCCGAAAACTTTTGACGGATGAAAGAAAGCGAGTGTGAAGTTTGGAATTTTCGAATTTTGCGTTCCCGAGCAAAATGTCCTGCTCTTAGCGGAAAATGATATTCCCGAAGGATAACGGACCATAGCATGAGAACATGGACTGACTGTTTCGATAACTAACATCATAATCTTTCCAATCAACGTCGATATGAACCAAAATGAGTTAATGATAATGCCTAACTATAATACTGATGTAAACTGAAGTACTTACACCATCTACATTAATAATCATCATAGCCCTGCTTAGAAAATTGTTCTTTAATCATTATGTGATTGCTAAAAAAGGTCCCACTAATCTCTGAATTCCACGGTACGGGTGAAGATATTAATTCAGTTACATCTTCTCCAGGGGCGTAGCCAGCATTTGCTCGTGGGGTGGGGCGATTTGAAACCCCTCAACCAGCCCCCTGACTACGCCTCCGATCTTATCCATAACAATATGAAAAATAGCAGTTTCCAGGCGCTATAAATGAAAGCCGATTCTGATTCAGTTCTCAATCAGCTTTTTAGCTTCCTATTTTGATATCATAGCTTTGCCTACTTTGCAATACTCATATACCTCTGTTAAATGGCCATGTAAGTCTTCTGTCTAACTGTAACTGATAAAAATTACGTGTAGTTTTGCTCTATTACTCTATTTCGACTGAATTTGTATTACAAATGCACACTGTTTACTGATAAATGACGATTTTGTGGATCGCGATGTTCTAACGAAAAGGAAAATTTGACAACTCAGATAAAACGCTTGAATTAATGAAATCTACTTTCCCGTGGTTTCCCGGGATTGTGAATCAGTAAAAGAGGCATAAATAACACGCGAAACATCATGCACTGCTCCGCAAGACAGAGAACTAGGTTTAATAGAGAATATGAAAACAGATTCGAAGATGATTCCAAATATTTAAACCTTCAAAACGGTTATTGGGATAAAAAGAAAACTAAGACCAAACTAAAATAGCTTTGAAGCTAAGCGTTTTTGGATTCCTTAGTAAACGTGAAATAGATTACGATTTCCTATCGAAGACCCCAATTGGCACAAGATTTACCACAGTCCACAACTGTTACGTCAGGATCGATCCTAGAACAGAGTTCCAGCCTTCCTAGATTCACAAGAAGGTCAAAGCGTCTGCTGATCGAATCACGAGTTTAGTGATAGGAAGAGACACTCAAGATGCAAGCAATTTTCAGGCGTTTTGCCTTAAAATTCTATTCTACTTTGTTATTATCCTTTAAATTCAGACACGAATCATTCTTGGTCAATTTTGTTTAAACAAATATGGAAACCGAATATTCCTCCTAAGAAATTTGCAACATAACTCAAATCTCCATGGCAACATTCAATAAGGTTGATGTGATAACAATGAGAAAGGATCATAAAAGTAGCCTTTTCGCAATCCAATACATCACATTCCCACAATAATTAGAAATATTTAACTATCCACGCATTATTGCTATTCAATTAATGTACATTTTGTCTGTCGATAGGCTATTAGATTTCCAAAGTATAGTTTTCTATACGAAAATTAAAAATAGCAGACAATGTGGCGTGTAAAAGCCAGTCCTGGAGAAGCCATCGCGATGATTCCACTGATTTCAATATAAATAGGTTTTCCTACCCATAATACATTTTCTGGTTTTAGAACTCTGTCCTATATATCTTATTCGTAGAATTTTTAACGACATAAAGTCGCAGTTATTGAGGAAAGAATATTAATTATCAACCATAATTCAAGTTTAAAAAAATCTGTGAAATCTTTCATTTTTTTGATGAAATATAATATGATATTTTGATAAAATCTGTGAAATCTTTCATTAATTGCAAAATATGTACGGCCCCGTACGTATTAATAAGCCACAGATAAAGAAGGAAATAAAGTGGTATAACAGCTGAAAACAAAGGTAAGAGTTGAAGGATTTTTTTAAATAATTGAGTTATTATTCTGTTTATCAATAATGATCCGTAATAATTATTAATGGATTGATATCAATGAAGTAATACAGACGTATATTTGTCAACATGGCAACAATGTAATTAACATTTTATTAACAGCGGGAAAAAATATTTTATGAGGTTATTATATGCGAGAGAAAAGAATTTCTATTAGATCGCAAGTTTCTTCTAGGGCAGAATTACATATTTATTCTTACAAAGTTGTTTTTTCGAGCAAATTTTCATCGTTAGTTCTATTTTATTATGAATCCTCAGAAACAGTTGTTAAGAATGGGGATAGCCATTGATTGTTAAGTTAATTAATATTGTAACAATTCCAAAAGTTCTGTATAGTAATATTGTTGATGGTTTTTGAGTTGTTACAAGATTAATAAACTATTGTTTGGATTTAAGAAGATGCGCATTAGTAACAATTTCGCCCAAATTAAGACGCTTTTATGATTATTTATTGTCATATTTCGATTGTTGGCCGCGAGAGCCATCAACAATTGATCACTCATTGTTGAATGTGTTCAAATGCTGGTATTACGTGTCTAAGGGAATTACATTAGTATCCAGCTGTAAAACTTCTGTAAAAGAGTGAAAACATCCCACATTCTTGCGAGTCTTGGCGACAGGAGTTAATTCTGCCGCACCTTCCTAAGCAGAATGCAACGTTTCATCTGCTAGCATGAATTGATTTTCCTTTATGCACTTTTCACAGCCCCACATACACTTCGTCCTAACCTCGGCTGAACCCGTCGTCGCAAGAAAAATAAAACGTCTCGCCCATTTCATACACGTAATGCGGTTTCTGATCTCCCCTTTCTCTGAATTTCTGCCAAATGAAGATCGAAAATGCTTCCGCCTTCCACTTCCGTCTCCGTGAACCTTAAATTTGACCGAGAAATAGGCTGGCGAAACAAAAGTGCCGATCATCTTCGACCTCTCAAGAGTTCAACACAGAGCGTGATATTTTGATTCCATTGTTGCAAAATTTAGGACAGATATTTCTTAAAGTGATCTCAACAACTTAGCATATCCATTCCATTTGAAAGCAGCGATACCTCGGCTAACGAGCGGCTCAGCTAACGAAGATTTCTTTACCTCTTTCGGGTTCGGCTAACGAATATTTTAATAGTTACTAGCGCAAATAAAGATGTATTAAGAAACACAGGCAACCAAAACAAAATCGATCTGCCTATCTCATATATAATTGAATGTAGTGACTTTTATTTGTGGAAAAGGATGAAAGGTAACTTTGCACATTGCCATGTTCCTAAAATTTAGGAAGTTAAAGCTCTTGTTGTTTGTTTTGATTACTTCAGTTAGTTTCCTGATGATGTTGCTATGCAACGAAACCTAGGTCCATTTCTTGAACTGAAAATCCCGCCTTGTTACCTACATATTGTTCATGCAGGAAAGGTATTAAACAACCGACGGGAAAAAGCAACTAAAGAAAGATTTGAAGTTGCAAAATTTTCATAAAATATCCAAAGGAACTTATAAAATGAGAAAACTAATAAGTAAGAGGTTAGCAGGTCATTTACTTCTTTATAATAGGGCGAAAATAAAAAATATTACTTGCCCATGGAAATTCCATATTTTTTTACGCTATTCTCGTGAAGTACTCAAATATGTCCAAGGAATCGCAGCTAATTTGACGAGATCCGTGTCCGAAAACTTTTGACGGATGAAAGAAAGCGAGTGTGAAGTTTGGAATTTTCGAATTTTGCGTTCCCGAGCAAAATGTCCTGCTCTCAGCGGAAAATGATACTCCCGAGGGATAATGGACCATCTCGTGTCGTATGAGAAAACGGACTGACTGTTTCGATAACTAACATTATAATCTTTCCAATCAACGTCGAGATGAACCAAAATGAGTTAACTATAATGCCTAACTATAATACTGATGTAAACTGAAGTACTTACACCATCTACATAAATAATCATCATAGCCCTGCTTATAAAATTGTTCTTTAATCATTATGTGATTGTTAAATAATTTCCCCCTAATCTCTGAATTCCACGGTACGGGTGAAGATATTAATTCAGTTACATCTTCTCCAGGGGCGTAGCCAGTATTTCCTCATGGGGTGGGGCGATTTGAAACCCCAAAACCATTAACCCCATGACTACGCCTCCATAACATTATGAAAAATAGCAGTGTTCAGGCGCTATAAATGAAAGCCAATTCTGATTCAGTTCTCAATCAGCTTATAGCTTCCTATTTTGATATCATAGCTTTGCCTACTTCGCAATACTCATATACCTCTGTTAAATGGCCATGTAAGTCTTCTGTCTAACTGTAACTGATAAAAATTACGTGTAGTTTTGCTCTATTACTCTATTTCGACTGAATTTGTATTACAAATGCACACTGTTTACTGATAAATGACGATTTTGTGGATCGCGATGTTCTAACGAAAAGGAAAATTTGACAACTCAGATAAAACGCTTGAATTAATGAAATCTACTTTCCCGTGGTTTCCCGGGATTGTGAATCAGTAAAAGAGGCATAAATAACACGCGAAACATAATGCACTGCTCCGCAAGAGAGAGAACTAGGTTTAATAGAGAATATGAAAACGGAATCGAAGATGATTCCAAATATTTAAACCTTCAAAATGGTTATTGGGATAAAAAGAAAACTAAGACCAAACTAAAATAGCTTTGAAGCTAACCGTTTTTGGATTCCTTAGTAAACGTGAAATAGATTACGATTTCCTATCGAAGACCCCAATTGGCACAAGATTTACCACAGTCCACAACTGTTACGTCAGGATCGATCCTAGAACAGAGTTCCAGCCTTCCTAGATTCACAAGAAGGTCAAAGCGTCTGCTGATCGAATCACGAGTTTAGTGATAGGAAAAGACACACAAATGATTCAAGCAATTTTCAGGCGTTTTGCCTTAAAATTCTATTCTACTTTGCTATTATCCTTTAAATTCAGACACGAATCATTCTTGGTCAATTTTGTTTAAACAAAAATGGAAACAGAATATTCCTCCTAGGAAATTTGCTACATAACTCACATCTCCATGGCAACATTCAATAAGGTTGATGTGATAACAATGAGAAAGGATCATAAAAGTAGCCTTTTCGCAATCCAATACTTTACATCCCCACAATAGTTAGAAATATTTAACTATCCACGCATTATTGCTATTCAATTAATGTTCATTTTGTCTGTCGATAGGATATTATATTTCCAAAGTANTTACTATGAATCCTCAGAAACAGTTGTTAAGAATGGGGATAGCCATTGATTGTTAAGTTAATTAACATTGTAACAATTCCAAAATTTCTGTATTATAATATTGTTGATGGTTTTTGAGTTGTTACAAGATTAATAAACTATTGTTTGGATTTAAGAAGATGCGCATTAGTAACAATTTCGCCCAAATTAAGACGCTTTTATGATTATTTATTGTCATATTTCGATTGTTGGCCGCGAGTGCCATCAACAATTGATCACTCATTGTTGAATGTGTTCAAATGCTGGTATTACGTGTCTAAGGGAATTACATTAGTATCCAGCTGTAAAACTTCTGTAAAAGAGTGAAAACATCCCACATTCTTGCGAGTCTTGGCGACAGGAGTTAATTCTGCCGCACCTTCCTAAGCAGAATGCAACGTTTCATCTGCTAGCATGAATTGATTTTCCTTTATGCACTTTTCACAGCCCCACATACACTTCGTCCTAACCTCGGCTGAACCCGTCGTCGCAAGAAAAATAAAACGTCTCGCCCATTTCATACACGTAATGCGGTTTCTGATCTCCCCTTTCTCTGAATTTCTGCCAAATGAAGATCGAAAATGCTTCCGCCTTCCACTTCCGTCTCCGTGAACCTTAAATTTGACCGAGAAATAGGCTGGCGAAACAAAAGTGCCGATCATCTTCGACCTCTCAAGAGTTCAACCCTTCCTCGACGCCAAAAGGTGAAGTCTCGCCCCTTAAATTAGAATAATGACACGCTTTTGGATCAAAGACAAGGCGGAATACCTACTCTGCCGAACTTGATTTCCCCAACCACAGCTCCTAAGTCCTCAAATTAAAATCGAATCGTCCCTGCATCCCTGTGGATAATTGCCAAAGTAGTGCCAGGTATAAAAATAGAGTAATATTAGCCTTTTATATGGCAGTGACGTAGGTAGGGGGGATTGGGAGTTAACGCCCCCCTCCCCCCAAAAGTCAAAATGGGATTTTAAAACATCAAGGCTATGGGAGGTAAATTGTAGTTCTTTAATTATTCACAATTACGCCCGTCACTTGTAACTCGCAGGGAATATACGTAAATATAAATATGATTCCATCTTTAATACATTTAGGGCAGAAGTTTGTCTTCCCTTGTAATATAAGCATTTTTGCGTTTACTCCATGGCTCAGAACACACCCCAACGAACAAATCCTGAATGCATTTGTACACAAAGCAAATGTCTGTCCGTCCGTCCATATGTCCGTCCCCCTATCTATCCCAGAAACGACTTGACTGAAGATCTGAAACAAACTGCTATGTCCCAAGGAAGAATGGACTTGAAAAAAGTCTGACGGGACCGGGAATCGAACCCGGGTCTCCCAATTGCCGGTCGGGTGCTCNGGCGTCGATTCAATGTCAACTGTAATGTCGCGAATTGTAAGAGAAAAAAGTTCTAGAATTATAAAAACACGAAGAAACAAACACATGCGTGTTTAAATATTCGGAAAAGTAATGAAAGTCAAATGTGTGGTGGAAAATTTCAGGTTACTATGGAAGCCTTGCCCCAAGTATCACAAGATTTTCATTAAAATGATGACTAATATTAAAAGCTTGGATAAAAAAACCTGCCGATAAAGAAACGTGAGAGGGACATGGAATTGTCTGGAAGGTTTATGTACCGTTAGACTAATAGGTCTCTAGAACCGAAATGGTAGCCTTGAAGGCCTAACAGGAACCCTGAAAAATCTTATTAAATCAATTACAACAATAATTGTATTGCACGTCAGAGATGTACGGTGCGAGTGATAATTGTTATAGCAAGAATAATGAAAGTTTTTTGTGTTGCTACGATATTATTAAAAATCGCAAGGAAACTGACATGAAAAACGTCTGACAGGACCAGGGCACGAACCTGGAATCTTTCACTTTACCCAATCACGTTACCAAGTTAGTACGTACATTACGTACCGTTTTGGGAGACTGTAGAATAGGCACAGTTTTTTCCTCAGCATTTTCTTCGTGATTTTTCCTGAGTGCACGCCTTTACGTTCTGAGCTACCTTTACCCTTTTTCCTTCATTGCATTGTTATTTTGTGTTGCCATGATATTTTACTATTGTTACAATAATTAAACAACCCTGAAAATGTATACATGATTGGTAACTATGACAACTAAATTATCAATTTTTATCAATCAATTATCAAATTCTTATCTCTGCTAAATGCGAAATCAGTTGATCAGTTGTACATAAATGTTTGAGCAAACGTCGCCACCAAACAAAAGTATCTTTTTAACAAACGATAATTATAAACAGCAAATTATAAGATCACTCCATGATTAGTAAGTGAAACATTCGTTTTAATCAGAAAAAAGGGGTAATGTTAACAAGGAAGATTGATACATCATCTGGGAATCACAGTTCTGAATCTACAAATAGGACTATTAATAGGTCAAGAATTATCATCTATAAATTCCTTGCGATGCACTTAGATAATGCACTTACTGTAGTGCGTAATGCAGCAAGCGGAAAGACGCGATAAGGCCCAATTTACGAGAGAACTACATCGAAGCTTTAACCAGATTATGCTCATTGGACAACAGATGGCAAGAGACTCCCACAAGAAATGCATGCAAAGTGAACCGTTTTCATACAAAAACCATGTCCAATCCAACATCAGAAATTATAAAAATTATAATCTCAACAAGTGCTTGTATGACGAGACGGAACAATACTTCCTTGTTAACTGTTGCAAAATGACTGTTTATTTATTTATTAATAACACATTAACATACAGCATACAGCACTAGGACAATTATGGTTGACGATCAACAATGTTGATAGTAAAATTGCCAACATATTTAAACAAAATTATAAATAATAAATGTATTNGATAGCCTAGTGGGCAACGCGTTCGACTTTGGTGAAAGCGGTCCAGAGTTCGATTACCGGTGGGGGCCCACGTGCGAAATGGCCTTAGATGTCGAAGCTCTTTCAACAATACTACTACTAATTATCGAAGAGTAGCTAACAATGGAATAGATCCGTGGAATAATGCATCGAATATAAAGATCTTCCCATCGGAAACAATGAGATATGAAATTCTGACCTTTTTTCATATGAAGTCAAGTTTCATTATCAAGAGTTTAATCCACCTTACAGGGTTCTCTATATCCATAGGTGACGTAAAAATTATTTTTATTTACCAGAAATATTACAGAAATCACCTTTATGAAATAATAGTACAATGGGCAATGTATCATCTGAAAGTTCCATCTATACATAAGTACACAGTGAACCTTGCTTTCAGTTGAATCGCTCGGTGCCGTAATGGACAGGTCTCCGCCACGTATAGGTTCGAATCACAATTATACAAATACATATATCGCAGGTGAGGACCAAGATATAGCCCCGTAATGGATAAGTAGTATACAGGTCCGTTATGTACAGTTTCCATGGTATTTCATATTAGGTCCCGAGTAACTAAGGAAAGATGACTGCGTCAGTTGCCAAGGAGGAGATCTTTCGTCCTAATCCCGAAACGGCCATGAAAATGTCACTACATTTACAACCACACTGTCACCCAGTAAACAACCAGCGACGTATGGCAGTGGGTGCATTAACAAATTCATATGGGGTTACTCTTGCCAAATATTTCAAACTTATCTATCTTTAGACGCTTTCGTTAAAGTGAATTTCTGAATTTCATTCAATTATAGTCAATCCTTTGACGTCACGGCGTTGAAAGCTGACCGAGCCCAAAAAAAAATCATCATAACTGTACAGCATTATTCAGACGAAGTATTTTTACTTTTGCGAACGTGAGAAAGAAATGGGAGCAACTCGAATCGATTTGAGATAAAGGTTAATGATCTCTTTGTTTCAGAAGTGGCGCGACTTTAAGAATCAGCAATCCAAGTACGTAGTTTCCAAGCAGCGATTGTGACGCAAGAACAAACTTTTGTCGGTCATTGTTGCATACGGCACCGTGGAAAAAAATCTACGGAGTGCCCGTTTGTTTATAGGACATAAGTATTCGATTACGTTCCCTAATTGAATGCGAACGGACGTTAAAAACAAAAGCGAGCGATATTAAAGTTTCAAAACCCCCGCGATCATTAATTTACCTTTTCAACGTGTCAATCGCGAGGAAATTATGTCCTAATTCCAGACGCTAATGTAACGGGTGTTATTTTTTGGGCTCAACCCGGCTTTCAAAAAACAATTCACTCTTCACGTCCAATTAATTAATGTGAGTGCTTAGCCGCGCATAATTTGCAGATAATGAAACTGGACGACGGAAATTTTCATTAAGATTTCAACTGTTATTTAACGCGAGGCTTTTAAATTTTGCCTGATTGTGATTTGATAAATTCGGGTGTCGATTCAATGTCAACTGTAATGTCGCGAATTGTAAGAGAAAAAAGTTCTAGAATTATAAAAACATGAAGCTATAACACATGCGTGTTTAAATATTCGGAAAAGTAATGAAAGTCAAATGTGTGGTGGAAAATTTCAGGTTACTATGGAAGCCTTGCCCCAAGTATCACTAGTTTTTCATTAAAATGATGACTAATAATAACAGTTTGGATAAACAAACCTGCCGATAAAGAAACGTGAGAGGGACATGGAATTGTCTGGAAGGTTTATGTACCGTCAGACTAATAGGTCTCCAGAACCGAAATGGTAGCCGTGAAGGCCTAACAGGAACCCTGAAAAATCTTATTGAATCAATTACAACAATAATTGTATTGCACGTCAGAGATGTACGGTGCGAGTGATAACTGTCATAGCAAGAATAATGAAAATTGTTTTTGTTGCTACGATATTATTAAAAATCGCAAGGAAACTGAGATTAAAAACGTCTGACAGGACCAGGGCACGAACCTGGAATCTTTCACTTTACCCAATCACGTTACCAAGTTAGTACATTACGTACCGTTTTGGGAGACTTTGTAGAATAGGCACAGTTTTTTCCTCAGCATTTTCTTCGGGATTTTTCCTGAGTGCACGCCTTTACGTTCTAAGCTACCTTTACCCTTTTTTCCTTCATTACATTGTTGTTTTGTGTTGCCATGACATTTTCCTATTGTTACAATAATTAAACAACTCTGAAAATTTATACACGATTGGTAACTATGACAACTAAATTATCAATTTTAATATTTGTTTAGGTTATTTTCCATCGTAAATTATGTCTATTTAGTAAAGATATATTTGTGAAGTGTTATAATCAGTCGGTGCCGTTTTTTATACAAATTCTTATCTCTGCTAAATGTGAAATCAGTTGATCATTTGTACATAAATGTTTGAGCAAACGTCGCCACCGAACAAAAGTATCTTTTTGCGGAACAAATGATAATGATGAACAGCAAATGATAAAATTACTCCATGATTAGTAAGTGAAACATTCGTTTTAATCAGAAAAAAGGGGTAATGTTAACAAGGAAGATTGATACATCATCTGGGAATCACAGTTCTGAATCTACAAATAGGACTATTAATAGGTCAAGAATTATCATCTATAAATTCCTTGCGATGCACTTAGATAATGCACTTACTGTAGTGCGTAATGCAGCAAGCGGAAAGACGCGATAAGGCCCAATTTACGAGAGAACTACATCGAAGCTTTAACCAAATTATGCTCATTGGACAACAGATGGCAAGAGACTCCCACAAGAAATGCATGCAAAGTGAACCGTTTTCATACAAAAACCATGTCCAATCCAACATCAGAAATTATAAAAATTATAATCTCAACAAGTGCTTGTATGACGAGATGGAACAATACTTCCTTGTTAACTGTTGCAAAATGATTGTTTATTTATTTATTAATAACACATTAACATACAGCATACAGCACTAGGCCAATTATGGTTGACGATCAACAATATTGATAGCAAAATTGTCAACATATTTAAACAAAATTATAAATAATAAATGTATTTATTAGACAGAGAAGTTCAACTAGATGAGTGATGTAAAATTTCTCTTACTTTCGTAATTTGGCATCCTCACGAACAAAGGCATTTCTTATATGAATATAGCTTGAAATGAATACGTTATCAATAATAAAATTTAATAAACGCTCTGGGTAAAGATCCATTAGATCAAAAAAAAACACGAAACATATATGTTCCAAAAAAATATGTCACAATTACAAAAATGACATAAAATTTACAAAATAGTACAACATTTATGACTCAGAAAGGGATGATAACCTAATAATTTCTAAAATAATGCACTGAAAAGCAATTTGAGAATTCCTGGAAGAAAAGAGATTAGAATCTAGGCTGCGATTGCTTGCTAAATTCAGGAAATGTACAATTGCGCAAGACGTAATCAGTATTATGCGAATCCCTTCTGCTATTTCACCCTATAAGACAATGATCGTAAAGTAAGAGAAATAGATGCGAGGACAAGTCGTTTAAGGGACTCATTCTTTAGGTGAACGATAAGCAATAACCTAAAGAGAAGACCCCCTGCCACAGGCTGAATGGCGGCTTGCGGGGTATTTATGTAGATGTAGATTTGGATGTCATCGGACTCAGTGAAGTAAGAAGAAAATCAGAAGAACTGGTTACACTCAAGGAAGAGCATATTTTCTATTNGCCATGTCTAGTCAATATCTTACATAGATATCGGAGCCTTCCGTCGCTAAGTAATATGCGACTTCGGCTATTACTCCACAAGTATAAATTTCTTGCTAGACGAAGGTTTCGACACGTGTTCTAATAATTCACTTTCCATCCAAAATTTCGTTTTCACGCCTTATCCTCACCGGATGAAGATCGCATGCGGCACTCTTATCTTTGAGGAAACTCTGAAAAGGAAGTGATAAATGGAGAGATATCCTCAAGGAAGTACTATCGGAAACAATCTCTATTAAATGCTTTGTTTCAATTTCCCTTAACATTACCCCTCTTTAAGATTTTGCCCTTAAAAAAAAAAACAAAACTTTTGCACAAATCATTTCGAAACGTGGTCATATGAAATACATTACAACTTTTTATACAGGTGCACCGTCGTTTTCAGCAATGAAAGCCATAAATCAAATTTCCAATAACTTCAAACTTCACCAGTTCAGTGAAATTTTTCAATGTTCAACGATTTACGTACATTAGTTTTTCCATTCATGTTTGTAAATGACAGGTCACATTATTTAGGAATATCAATTTGGAATATAAATTTTTAGTAGGCTTCATCTGTACCCGTGTTTCACGAAAGGACGGTTAGCCAAAAGTCACGTGTTATATAGGATGTGTGATTGAATAATTCGTCACGAAGAGGTGATGTATTTCTTCGCTTAAAGAATCATCAAGAATTTACATTGCAACGCAAAACGGAAAAACTTCTGCACTCGTCCATTAAAATATTAAACAATTTCATAACTCTATAATGGTAGTCACCTTCGATCGTAGGGTAAACGCTTTATGGAGATAAGAAATGAGTGAATTTTGCCCCTAGTAACGGATCGTACTATTCCTCTCTTACTGATTAAGAGTGTACATTTATTTCTTGACTCGTTAAGTATAACGGTTATTGATATGTTACATGTAATTTATTATAGCAATTGTTGCAAATTATAGACCTATATTTTTGTACGGCGATTGTTAATTTTAACGACCATTATTANGTATATAGAAATATACGGAGAAGGGTTTTGTAAAGCTAAAAGAAAAATATATGAATTTTTTATCTCCCGAAGAATATTTCCACATGGAAAAAAATGTGTAATTCGAATTCTAGGGAAATTAGAGTTGAAGGCAAATATATGAAGATGAAATTAGAAACATAGGAATAGTATTTGCTTCGTATACTATGCCAACTAAAAACGAAATGGATAATATCCATCTGTTTACCGTGCGATTTAATTTTTTTTCCTATGCACGATTTACATGTTGGTCTATTTGAATATATAATCCAAAGGTAAAGCCTCGACTTCGTATTAGCGCGCCATCTAAGAAGTGAAACGAAAAGTCATCTGCTCCTATTTCGACCGATTTCAGCGATTTTCGACCTATTCCGAGTGACCGATTACAACTATTTCTGATCATCATCGTTAGGTTCATATCTTGATGAATGAAATATTTTTCATTACTCTTTAGGTACAGAATACAGATATGGACATCTGCCCATAAATTGGCAGAGTCTGGGTTCGAGTCCCAGTCACGTCGACATTTTTAGTTCAGTTTATCCTTGGGACAATTACACAAATGTATCAATGAATGGAGTTTATCTTAAGGTTACAGGGCTTTCCATACAAACACGTTACATCTTACTATAGACACACCTGTTGTCCTAAGAGTCACCTCTATTAACTAATCATCTGAAATATATTTCGCTAAATTAGGATATAATTTATTTTAACTTATAAAAGGATTAAAAGGGCAACTATTTGACCAAGTGGGTAGTGCAATCGCCTTTCATGAAAGCGGTCCCGGTTCGATTCCTGGTGGAGGTCCATCGTCTAAAATGACTTCAGCAGTCGGAAATCTATTACAAATACTATACCTACTACTAATAATAGCATCTAGTAGATTAATAATTTAAACTACTTTACGACCGATAACGTTTTTCAGTCCATTGATATGTTTATGGAATGAATACAAAAAATCTTATTTTGAGCGAAATGGTGATATAAAAAAGACTTTCCTTGCATTTAAACAATTCTCAACTTTAAAAGTCCCGATAGAAAAACTTTAAAAATGAAAATTAAATTAACCTCCAAAAAAAAAATACCGTTGCTTATTCTAAAAGTTATCGCTAACACCATATGAGATGTTTTGGAGTGACATAGTAACCAAGAACTGTCGTCGATCAATGGAAAAGTTCGTTGATTATCCTTGGAAACCGTCTGTATACAAGAAAGGCTAGTGTAAACTCTAGTATCGATGCCGTAGTCTCTCAAAGAGTATTAAGAAGTTTATCAGCGACATGAGAGAAAAGTGAATGCTGCAGAAATTGATTGCGAGAGGAGCAGGTGTGGCAACAAGAAGGCAGTAAATCAGCTGAGTGCTAACGATGAAAGAGTGGTGCTGTAATTCTAAGAGACTGGTATAAAAAGGATATTCTGGTGAGAATAAGACGGTGAGCGAAGAGAACTGGTGACTTAGAAAAGAAAGGAGAAGACATTTTTCAATGAATGCGATGGATAACGCATTTAAGTGACGAGATATAATTAAAGTTACAAAAGGTGGTATTTGAGACAGTTGTCTCCTGTACTTTACAGTACAGTTACACTACAGTGCGACCCATGTAATTGCCTGAACCTCCAACGTATAAAGTGCGTACAACGTTGCTATGGGAACCTGAAATAACTGCTTCACTCGCAAACAAACGACATTAAAGGAACGCACGTATTCTTTAATGCATTTAGACGTATCGCGACTTGGAAATTGAATCTTAAAATGGAGGCAAAACCATCGTATAATAATCTGCATGGTCCAACCAACCCGACATCATTTTTTCATCGCGAACGAATGCCATGTTTCGGGACTTTGCCGCAAGATGGCCATGGAAGGAAAAAGCCTTGAAGAGCTGCATAAGAATTCATAAAATTTTGAGCTTTGATCGTAAAAGTCACCGCACTGCGGTAAGTAAACGGTGGTCGCCATTTTTGAGGACGACCAAGTTGAAAAAACCAGACGCTCTCGTCTCGGTGACGCTCATGCACCCAAAACATTCAGAGTTTAATCGCTTCATCCGACATCTATCATCATAGAGGTGCATTTGTATGCATATTCGAAACCACACTTATATGCTCCGTTGATAGAACGTATTGAAATTATTATTATATTCAGGCGATACAATTGGACAACGGTACGGTGGGAACGATAATACAATTCCATGTAGATCTACATTAATACATCAGTCGCTACAGCCCGTGCAGAGCAGCAATCAACAATCACTACATTACAAACTACATACAGTAATCCTTAAATTTCGTCCAATATAATTATCAACAATCATCACATTATAAACAGCATTTAACAATCCTTAAATTTCGTCCAAAATAACAAAAAAACATTACATTACATGTGACATCCAAAAATTCCTACATTGCGCCAAAAAATAACAGCCATCAATCATCACATTCTAAATACTATCTACAATAATTATATTTCATCTAAAGTAATTTTAGACACGTTGTCAGCATTTACCACGACACATCTTCCTCAACTTTGCCTTAAAGTTATGCACAGGAGGTAATGGCTCAAAGATATCTATCTATCGGATGTTAGTAACCTCCGTAAGGTATATATAAAAACACTAGTTTTCGTTTTAATTGTAGGCTAGAATGAACATTCTTACGAAAACATCAGCAAATATTGTTTACGAGGCGAAATAGCGAAAATTTCAATGGCATTCATCAATTTTACGTAAATGTTTCCGTCTTTCGTCTCCAATTCCGAAGTTGAAGTCGCAACATTTTATTTACTTTATGATTTTGGGATATATAATTAATTAATTAGCTGTGATAATCAACCTAAATTAATTCTAAAAAGATACACCTGGCGTTGGCGTTTATTTTACTCGTTTTATTTAACGCTAGTCTAACGGTCTCTATGGTAAATAAAACATCAATAAATCATAAAAACAATCGGAGTGAATTGTAAACAACAGTAAACGAAGTGAATGATTTATAAAATACGATAATTATTATAGAATTTTGAGTTGGTGTTAGTTTATCGAATTTCAACTATTTGAATTTCATCTTCTTGAAGGTTTAGATTCGTTATAAAAACTACTCCATCTAGGATAGTTGTGCCAAAGATTTTACTTGGCGGGACGGATAGCACAGAACTTGAGGGTCGGTGGTCAACAGTTATTTATACGTAATCCTGGAAAATTATAAAGTTTCATTCATTTCATCAAAACTCTCGCAATTTTGAGCAGAAATCAATATTCGACGACCAAAATAAGAGTTATAATTCAATTTCCCTTCTTTTGGTGTTTGTCTCGATTTCGTACGACTATTCTTTCTAATTTAATTTATCAAAAGAATCAAAGCCTGCAAGCGGTGAATTTGAGGTTTACGTGCATTTCTAATGGAAACTGTTTAAAACGTCTGGAATCAAACCTGGGACGGTTAGGTAAATAAAAATTAGCCTATTTTTAAATCTGGGAAGACGCATGCAAATGTGAAAAGTTTGAAAGTCGTGCGAGTTCTGGTTCTTGAGTTTTAGATGGACAGACACACTTACACACACTCTCTAAACACACGCTACCCACTTGGATACCTTGTTCCCATCGCACTTATGTTTAAGACACAAGAAATCGGGTGTTATATTTAATACTCAAATATGGGCGAAGAAACTCCTGGTCTAACCATTACGTTTATCACCATGGAAACAATCAATTACAGACTTTTTAGTGTTTTATATGGAAAATGGAATCTTAGGAAGCATTCGAAGGGAAATGAAGACACCTCCAGTCATAAAAGGCCATGACAGAGTCCAGAAATAAGGTTGCATAAAAGATTAAATTTCAATTATCTAAACCCCAATGATTTGGAAAAGAACACACAGTTATGGTAACATTTTCGAAATGGCTTTCCGAAAGGATCACTAACCTTTTTTCTCCTGAATATTTGAAGACTATGCTCGATTTCTTGGGCAATTCACGTCATCCACCAGCGTGACTCAGGCTTTCTGGAGGTTATTCGAAATTGATCAGATACGCTGCAAAAGCAAATAGCAGTTCCACATCAGCAATGGGTAACCAAAACAACGTTGCCTTCCCGAATTGAAGGATAATAAATGCTATCGCAGTTGCGTAAAAATATAAACAATTATTAAATTATTAAATAAAATAATTAATGTATGAAAAACAAGATGGGAAATGTATGATAATAATTATACTAATAACAGTACAAATCAAAAGTCAAAAATTAAAACAATTTCTTTAATCTAAGAAAATTTTGTAAAAATTAAACTGAAATTGAAGGTAAAAATTATTGCACAATAACTTCAGAAATCATTGTAAAGAGTAGTAATTAATATTTTGGTAAAAGTTATGATAAAAATTATAGTAAATATTATTTTTTTATT
>KZ309413.1:7684-32515 GCA_000376725.2 Ladona fulva | reverse complement strand
TTAAATTCAAAAATTAAAATAAAAACATAAAATGTATTTAATTGAAATCAATCCAAATTTTTTTTTTCCTGCAGAAAGGAAGTGTTTCTGCGATGCGTTCCGTGTATTGATATTTTTAAGGAACAAAATGGCATTTGAACTGTTTATCGGGGAGAATTTTGCTATTGAGATATTCGTTACTTTTGAATTAGTACATATCAGAATCATTAAAGATCGACTTCCTTTGACAAGTTTCTAGAGCCTCCCTATGTGAAGTTATGTCATTTCCTATGGTATATCCCTAAATTTTGCTTCATATTAAAGTTACGTCTTTAAACACTGACGACTTTACAACTGAAGGAAGAAACGATATCAGCAATAGCTGCCTCACAAGAAAACCCAATTCGGATAACGTTGTTAATGGTGCAGAAAGTTTCAATAGTCAGGGAAAACCCAATGAAAACGAGCTTAATTTTCCTGAAATACTTTTGTCGTCCAATCACTTTTTTATGCATTTCTGTCCTATACTTATCGCGTAACGCACCACAAATTCTTTCCCTTTCTTGCCCCATGCATATGAATCCATGACGACAAAATAGGGTACTAAACAACATGACTTTTTTGGTCAGGACTTCAGAGATATTAATTCCAACGGCATAAACTCGATACACTAAAATATTATCCCCGAGTTAAAAGGTTGTGGGCAACCGGTTTCGGCTCGTTCGCGTGATGCTGAGGCGGACGTGTCCTAAGACGTCATCGACGCACGAACGTGTCCGAAGTGCGAGTTTAACACAGTGGGAGTGAACATTTTTTCAACTCTGTGTCCATAAAGTACTTAATCTTCCCTTAAGACTGTTAATATTATGACAAGCAATTATCTCCAAGAGAAGATTGTTTTGCTTTTGGATTGTTACAAGAGTCATTGTCAGGAACACCAGTTGCTCCGTTCGCTTCTCTACCTACGGCCGGCTGAAATATGGAGGGGATAGACAGAACGTTATCTTTTGTCTCATAGATGTACCGATGAACAATTTATCTCTTCATTGATGGCGAAGTTAATAATAGAATCTTCACGAAATCCTTGTATGATAACAATGTCTCAACGATAAGGATGACGATACACAATGAAAATAGTAATTCTTATCTGAAAGAACTCAACCGTAATGGAAAACTCCTCTCAAATCGGATCAGTATAACTCACTATCTATAAAGTATCAGACATCTAATAATTAATTAACAGCTAATGATACAAATAGCAGCTGACCAATTTATACTAAACCTCAACGCACACTAATTTGAAATTAAAAGAAATCTCCAGATTCCGATTAATTAGAAAATTTGATAGGAATTCACTATATGATAACAATGTTTCAACAATAAGGATGACGATACACAATGAAAATAGTCATTCTTGTCTAAATTTACTCAATTGTGATAGAGAATTCCTCTCAAATCGATTTATCATAAAATACATTCTATAATTTTTCGAAAAATCTAATCATTAATTCATAGCTACTGAAATTAAATAACAGCTAACTAAATTCAATGCACATTAATTTGAATATGCTTCCTAAAGGAAATCTTCAGATTCTGATCTAAATGATAAGGGGTTGTCCCGGTAACCAAAAAAAGGGAAATAATATTAACTTCAAGCTGCTTTTGCTTTATCTGGAATATACATAAAGATATATACAGAATTCTCGTCGATAAATAAATGACGAATGAAGTATTATCTCATTGATGAAAATGATGATGAAAATAATAGTAAAAAAGTAGTAGCATACTTCAAAACATGAAGCTACACTGTGAGGAATTGAGCTACGATATACATCTTCAACCGCGACAGTTGAGAAACTGTTTCTTTTCGAAATGATGGTAAATTGAAGAAGGATCATTTGGTTAAAAGTCAAAAAACGAAATAAAATCTCAACTCATTGACGAAACCGTATTGAATGCTGCATTGGAAATCACCAGTTTCTTTGTGAAATTAATTCATTTCTTTCTAAATTAGTTTGTTCTTTCTTCATGATGCGTTCCTCATTCAGAAAATTTACGCTTAAAGATAACGATTATACATCAGATGAATATGAGGAATTAGGTGCAATAAGTTCCCGGAATCAACCTTTGCTGCGAATGAATTAAACAACTAATTTACGATATAAGAAAAATAACAACAATAACTACAATAATGATGATGATGATGATAAGGACTACAATGCGCCTTTATTAGGCCGAGAAAGTTTTGTTACAAGGATGATCCTGGTTGAGACGTAACAATAACTTACTGCGAACAACAATGAACATCTTTCGGCAACAAATTGAACACTCAACACTTCACACTGACTGTAACAATACCCCTAAACAGTGAAATTCTAATATTTGATATATCACGTATTGTTGATAAAACTCGTATTGTAAGAATAGATTTCCACTAAGTTATTGTCGCCTCGGCATTATTCGGGTTTTCAGGTCTTATTATTTCGGGTTTTCTAGCTTCTTACATACTATACAACTCTGCTTTTTAAGTCATAATTAATAGATCTCTCGCCGTCCTCTGCGCTAAACGCTAGGTAAAATCAACTTCATGTTTTTCGTGGAGAAAGAAAGTCGAGGGGGATGAAAAAAACGTTCTCTAGGACGCAGAGAAATCATCTGGCAGGTTTCGAGATGATAACAGCTGCTCTTGGATCTCGCGACATCTGATATTTTCGCTTCAACTTCTCTTGTTTCCCCCCGACTCCGTTCTTAATCATTTTTTCCTCTCATCTTATTTTTTTCAAAGAGAAACTTAACTTTCTTTCGGCAACTGTTGTCGTGACGCAGTTTACTTCGAACCATAATTCCTAAACTCGCTCTGTCACAAAAGCATCCCTTTTGTAAACAGATAAAGTTCTGTGACTGCGAACTGCGTCTACAACGTCTTCCGCTCTTAACTTTCTTCCGCGCTATGTATTAGAGGTTTAAAAACACTCCTTAAGCCGTATTTCGGCAAGCGGAACTCGCGCTAAGACACAACCGGGAAGCTCCGGATTACCGATTCCTGGGGTAGTCCCAATGATCATTTCAGAGACAAAGCCTCCATCTTCAGGGGGTCTCCACAAAGGAAGTCGCACTCACTTCACTTCATTTGTGGCAGTCCCAATGATCATTTCAGAGACAAAGCCTCCATCTTCAGAGGTTTCCACAAAGGAAGTGAAGAAGAGTGTGTCTCCACAAAAGAAGTGGCTAATGAACTTACGATAATTGCACCCATCAAGCTGATACAACAATTGCAGGAACTAACAATGATAATTAAAGCGGCTCCCATAAAACTCAATTGTTATTCATTTCTTTATCAAATAAAGGATGATTTTATTGATAGAAGAGCACATCATTGTCACACACAGTTAAAAAAAATAATGCGACAGTTTCACCCATCAAGCAGACTCGACAATGGCAAGAGCCAACAATGTTAATTGAAGCGCAACCCGTAAAAATCCATTATTACACATTTTATTATCAAATAACTGACGATTTTATTAATATGAGAGCACAACGTACTAAATATCATATGAATGATTAAAGTAATTTTATCATTATACTCTTTATATCATTGTCACACACAGTTTAAAACCTAATATGACAACTGCAGACAAGTTAGCTTACACTACAATTGTCAGTAATATTCTAAAGCCCATTATTGCGAATTTCTCGCTAATAAGTTTCGACTTTAGGAACAGGGCCCATCCGCGATTCATCCCAATACACTACATTCCATTCAAGCCGGTTTAATTCATTAGTAAGAGTTACTATGGAGAAACTTTAACTGGATATTGATACCCATCAATCCATTCGTCGCAATCCTCTCGACTTGACTCTGCGCAGTCCCTAAAATGTTTCTTAATAACGCCCTTAGTCTCCTTTAAGAGAGATACAGTTCCTCAGTCCTCAGCTCGTTATCCCTTTCCATCATCTTCGGATGCGAAAGTTCTGATTGTAACGTGAGATCTGTCCTAATGAACAAAGAAATCAATCCGTGTGATCCGAGGAATTTCCTCACCCAGTTTTTCGGGCGGAACGGAGATGGGTCATCAAAGGTCCTTCTTGGGGCGTTACCCCTTCTCTAGCGATACGAGGATAACCTCTCGGTGGTTAAATGTCCGATACCCACCGCGTAAGAGCAGGAGACCGTTATCGTCCCCTCCAGAGACCAGGTCTAACAGCAATTCATTCCGTTACCGATGGTCGGCACTTGCCCCGCGATTGCGCCCTCTCTCGCCGATAAACTCTGATGAAATCTTCCCGGAAAACATCGATTTAGAACTCTGGTTTAGGAAGTATGTTGGGAACCATTTACCTATCTCGATATCTTGAGGAATGGATTATTTCCACTAGTCATTTGGCCACCCTGTAAATTCCTAAGCCCGGTCCAAACCTCATACCCTCAACCATTAGCTGTAAATACCTTAGGAGAGGGCATGAGGCGAATGGGCAAAGTGAGGAGTGAAGTACTTTGTCCTTGCGTTCCTCTCATAATGCTTTATATTCTGTATATGAAGACAAAAGTGTATACCATTTGTTTTCAGAACCATTTGTTCCATTCCTCAATAGCTTTCATCACAGCCAGGAACTAGCCTCATATACAAATAAATGAAAGCTATAATTTCCCCCATCATATACCAAAAGGCAGATGTAAAAATCAACTCATTTTCTGTCAATACACGATAGAGAAAAGTTTATTTTTAATTTACTTATAAATTTTGTCGGGGTCAAATTCGAATCTTTCGGTATATCAATTCTTATTTAAAAAACATCACGGCGTTGTCGAGAATCCATTGAAGAAATGAAGCACTTTCTAATTTAAAATAAAAATCTCCATGAAGCAGTTGGAACCTGATAAAGGTTAGGGAGGTCGTGGGGTTTTTGTAACCGGAAGATCTCCTTGAAATTATAGGTCTTCTTTGGATTGGACCCCACTCCTGGTCCTAAATTGAGGAAAAAAGAGATCACCTTCCAGCCCAAATTTTAAAACTATTCTTCGTTTACCTCTAAAAATACACAATTTATTGAAATGCTTGCAATTTGATGGGGCTTTATGACGGTTGCTAGGAAGCGATGTATTATTTTTTGGGGTTTTAAGGGCCAAATAAGGGCTATGACGAAGAGATAAATATTACGCCTAGCCTAACAAATGAGGAATTGATCTATCAATTTCTTAAACTCGTCTTAAAAGAAATTATGCAGTAACGGCCATTGTAACCTAGAAATATGATTTCCAAGTATTTTAAAATTATTCATTGGTTGATCTCTACGATTAATAGAAACAAACTATCGGGAAAACGGGTGAAAAGTGACTAAAAAATCATCAAAGCTAGTGATTCCACCAGTATTCAACCAGGCCGGTTCCTCAATGAAAGCTTGTCTAAAAAGTCTTCCAAAACGGCTTTTCTGAATGTTTTGGTTCGATAGTTTAACTGGCTAAAGCATCCGCCCGGAAAATGGAAGATTCCGGGTTCGAGTAGTGGTCCTGTCAGACTTGTTTTTCCTTGGGAATCCAACAACCATTCTTCACGCAACAATTATTAATCAATATGTTATCTATAACAATAATTCTTCAATCGCCCATAATTAATCGCATTGTTATATGTAAAAAATAATCTCTAAAGTAACAATAATTTAACATTTTGTTTTCTATAAACAATCATGTTTCAATCAACAATAATTAATCGCGTTGCTATCCATAAACAATCATTTCTTACTCAACAATAATTACTTATTTTGTAATCTATTAACAATCATTTCTCGTTTTCTTTGTTATCTATAGAGGGTCATCAATAAGAGATTAATCAATTGAACAAACTATTAGCCATAGTAATTTTAGAAGTGCTCCGACAGCTAAGATCATTTCGCACGCGAGACCCCACCGGGAAAGGGACCGCTTTCACCGAAGATCCACATGGCTATCCGGAGACCCTAAACAAAACAGATTCGGGCGTGGATGATGACAGGAGAAGAATAGTTCGGAGCCATTCTGATAGACCTTACATAAGTAAAGGATAGGCAGTTGATAAACATGCTCAAAATTTGAGACCGGGCGGCGAAACCGTCATTACAGATTTGGTCCTTGACCGGAAGTTTGGGCACTTGCAGATCTTCAATCGGAGGGTCGAGAGGTCGCCTTATGGGCATCGCCTCGCCCTCGTGAAGGCGCCAGAGGCCCTCCACTTCCGTGAGAGCGGAAGGTGGTTCAGCTGGAGGCTGAAGAGGCAACGACCCTGGTCGAAATCTGAGAGGGGGAACAATGCAAGGAGGGGAAAGAGGGACAAATGAAGCACGATATGCCGGAGTAACAGGAGAAGGGATGCTGGAGAAGCTACTGGAGTGGAAGGAGAAAGTGAGGGTGTGATTAATGGCGGAGATTATCGGGGCTTATTTGTGGTGCGACTCTTAAGATCGACTCCAATCGACTCTTTTGAGGGGACCGTCGATAAGGCAGGGGGAAAGTGAAAGTTTTTGCGCGAGTCGTGGGAATAAAAATTTATGAAGGTTGCAGAGAATTCCGCCGAGCGACAGAAATTACCGGAACACATGCGACGGGGATATTAGTTGCAGTGAGGCTGACCGTCGATCGCTCAACTTTGTAAAAACAAACTTTCACTGAATTATTAGAGTCAAACAAGGTCGATGCTTTGTTTAGGTTCGATGTCGGGATGTGTGCAATGATGGCTGAATATTATCACTGCTATGGGCTACATAATGCACAATCTTAACATTACATCTACAACGCAACAGTATACTTATCTAGCTACGATTGTTACGAATGTAATGCATAATCCACAATCTGAACACTAAATCTACAAAGCAACACTATACTTGTCTAGTTACGATTGTTACGAATTTGCAGAGATTATCGTTTTATAATAATATAAGGTCAGTGAAACGTTACCCTTCCTGATGTGCTACTAGTGACTACGGGGGCGATTTCTAGTAGTAGTATTGTTGCTAAAAGCGCTTCGATAGCAGAGGTTATTTTGCACGTGGGCCTTCATCTGGATTCGAACTCGTGCTCGCTTTCACCGAAGTCGAACGCGTTGCCCACTTGGCTATTAGGGAGCACTAACGTTTTCTAGAAAGGCTCATTCTCAAGAGGCAGTATACCATCAACATAAAAAGTTAAACGTAACCCCGAAATCGCGTATAAACGATACAATAGCAGAAGAAAATGCAGAAATATCAATGAGGTTCAAGGGTGGGAACTTGTCAATAAGGGGGGCGGTATTTGCCAATGGGAGGGAGCGATTTAAGGAAATTTCCTTATTTACTGATCTCAAATTACTTTAAAAACCCTAATCTGTCATCATAAGTGAAGTAGATTTATAGTGATTGCTGAAAACTTCAAAATCTGATGTTAATTTAAGCCCGAAAGTTCCTAGAAATTTTCCTAGCGCCCCCAGCAGGGGTTCGACACCCCCCCCCCCCTTTTGGTTCCGCCAATGATGATAAAGAACGGCACAAGAGGGTGGGTTAAGGGTTAAGAACCTTTCTCCATCAGAAGACCGCATGTATTTAGCCATCAAGACAAACTTGATCGGAGTAATTAACACATCCATTGCAGTATAACCACGAATGTATCGATCACTATCCCACAACTCGCAAAAGTAACCAAATTTGGTGAATAAATCGGATTCTTCAGAGATTCCGTAACTCATTTGTTTCGAACGATAGAGAAGCCTTTGCGGAAGTAATCCCATGGGTCATAGATCGCTCTACTTAATTTTTCATAAGACGGAATTAATTGAGTAATATATAAGTTGTACGATAACAATCTACGACCAAAATACCTCTTACATTTTAAATAAAAACTGTAACTGCTGACATTGCTGTTTGCATTCAGGATTTTGAAATGAACGATGTGTTAAGCCCATAAGAAAGTGATACATTAGAATTAATAATAGACACGTACGAAAATCATATATATATCCGACTGGAAGATATTAAATCTCGGTCAACATATACTCTTTTCTAGGGTTACTGTCTATTTTAGTTCCTCGATTCTTTCACATCAGACTGAAAAGGCTAGGTCGTGTTAGTACAGGCTAAGCTAGGGTTAACCTGAATTTCCATTTACACTTAAGTAATCAATCTAGAATTAGATTATGTAACAATACAAGGAAGAAGCAGAATTGCAAAACGATATTAAATTTAATTTAATTTTAGAAACAGTTTATATCTATGTTAACGCAGGCAAGAATGGGTAATACTATATGCATTATCTACAGCAATCAACTCGGTTCACCAACAATTAATTGAATGAACGGGTTTACACAAACATACATTTTAAAATTAAGTTTTTGTAAATAAATGAGCTTTATTTACAACAATCGAGTCTGTTCACCAACAAGTAAATAGATGAGCTATTTAATACAATCTAAATAACCTTTTTTTAAAGAAAAATCGACTAATTTTACAAACAATAAAATTAACGAACTGGTTACTGTAAGTTTTTTACTAAACTATTTACCCTTTCTACAACAATCGACTTCACCGACAATTAAATAAATGAATAGGATAATACAATCAAAGTAAGTAAGATTTTTGCAACAATTGAATAAGTCTACCAACGATAAAATTAGTGACGTGTCTAGTGTAAGGAATAAAAGGTGTGAAAAATAGCGACATGACTAGGATTGGAACCCAGGTACTCCACTTTCCATACAAACCACTGAACTACCATACCGCGTCTTTTTCACACTGTTTGGGAATGTTTGATCCAGTGTAAGTTACACTATTCCTTAATCAATAATCGACTGGGTTTTCCAACAAGTAAACCAATGAACACTTTGATACAATCTACGTAAGCTTTTTAGAACGATCGACGAGATTTAGCACCAAAAACGTTAACGAACCGGTTAGTACATCTACATTTACATAAATAGTGCACGTGCCATTACTCTTTCTACTACAATTGGCAACATTTTCCAACAATACTATCAACAAAAAGCTTTTTGAAGAGATTGTTTACAATCCCTGAGCTTCCATTGTCGAAACAATGATTACTGGAACTGAGGACAGAATAAATCCTTGATCCCGAGTCGAAAACTTCAACTAAAAACGGCACTCAATTCCAGGGACGAGCTTAACTGATTGGCAAAAGAAGCAAAGGTGAGCACTAACCGTAGAAGAAGCGGAATAAAGTGGTAACGAAAGAGGGTGGAAGGGAAATAATCGGAGATAATTGTGGAAGGAAAGTTAGTAGGGAGAATAACCGCTGAGGGAGCAGAGGGCGGAAACTTGGGGTGGTGGGAAATGGAGTTTGCGCCGAGCGAATTTCGCCGAAAGTAATTTCCAGGGAGTAACTTTCGCAGAATGGCAATTCCCAAATCGAGAACATTTTCGAGATTAACAATTTGGCGATCAATTTTAGCGAGGGTAATCCATATTCAACCATCACTCCAAATCCTTAAAGTAGTTTCCGAGATAAGATTTAGGATGAACCGGGAGACTTATGGGATTAACCCTTAAGAGGATTTTCCACGTTGACAATGAAGTGGCAATGACCTTTCCGGAATTTTTGTTCTGAGCCGTTTATCAAACCTTCAGCAGTCGGACACGCACCCCAAAGAGGCTAAAAAGATGGCAATACCTCATTACTGACTACCCAAGCGAACTTAAGGAGATCTTCGTAGATTGGGCATCGATTCGAATTCGAGTAGAGATGGTGATTTGGAATCAGCACTCACCAGAAACGGATGATCCGTAGATTTCAATTCAGTCGCAATTCCTAGCCTGTACTTGGATTTTCTGAAAATAATTCCACTTTTGACTTTTCACAGACCTAAGTCATGCGATACTGTTAGAACTGGTCATTTGAATCAACTTGGATGTGACGATATGAGCTTGCGTTTCTGTGCGGCTCTTAATGCATCTTCTAGAATGCTTCCCCCACAGGTGTGCCGTAAATTCTTAGGGTATCGCATCCAATTTAACCATGTGATCCTTAAGTTTCCATGTCGCCTTACTTTCTGAAATATTTCGTAATTTAACTGAATTCCGTGGCGAAAAGATTAACATTTTCCATTTCACAAATTACACATTCTGTTCATTGTTTATTTTGTATCGGTAAGCTCTCTCTTCATGCCACATAAAATTGTTCCTTGTGGAGTCAGTTTGCTTCGCATACGTGGACTTGTTCCGCTTATATCATTCTCGCCCAGTGAGAAAAGCCAGGATAAACGACCTCACTCCTCATCTTGCCAAGTAAGCCTCATCCCCCCTCTCCTAGCTCTTAGAGGTAGCTGAAGATAGGGGGGATGAGATTTCAACCTGTCACGAGCCTGAAAAATTTAACGAATCAGAGTGTTTCAAATGATTCCCCATAACCAACGTATGCTTTTGGATGGTACAGGGCTAATTTGAATCAATACATGGGTTTACCTTATGGGGTAAATGTAGGGAGGCTCTGCAGTAATGTATGATACCTTGTCGAGTCAGAAATTAAGTATAATAATGGAAAAGAAATGTTTAGTGCACTTCCACAGATTCTATTAATGCGACATTTTCGCTATCATAATCAGGCGTGTACAGGAAGTGTACAAGAGATTTCTTTTCCATTATCATGGCCTTCCACGAAGTAAAGCCTTCGCATACTGAGTTGAATTTATAACTTTAACATATTTAAATTTGCAGTTACTGCCTTTCAATTGTTGCCCTACGTTCAAAAGTTGTAACCCTATAAATAAACACTACAAAACAGTAATTCTGTCATCGATTTTAAAACCTGCGAAAGAATCTATGGAATATGACGTTCTCTAGAATGATGTGACGTTCCTGAAATTAATTGAATTTTCATCTAAAAATATCTTTTGGAGCAATGGATTTAGCTAAGTTTGAAAGGGAAAGCGATTACTTCGACAAGGTTAATTTGATTGCTTTTGTAATAATAATAGTAATAGGNTTGAATTCACATGGTTTTATCTTCGATGTCTTTATCTTCGTTGGTTAAGGTTGCATATCTATGTGTTCTCCTTTGTATTCTTTTCTCATCGGTTAGACGTGATGGATAATAATAATAATAAGGTCTTTATTAAAGGCGAGATTGAGACTGAAAAGTCTCTTCTTCCATCTAACCTTGAGTCAATGATTTTATGTACATGAAGACTTGTGTGTAGGTGAAAAGAAATAGAGAGGAAAACTTTAGAAGGAGTGGATGTAAAAAAAAAACCTAAGGTGATATCTTAGGAAAAAATATCCACAGCAGGAAAACACCCTCAGAGAAGGGGGGTGTGAAAAACCTGCGCAAACCTACTGATAGTTCATGCTAAAAGATGATTAAGAAAGCTGTGTATAAAAAGAAAATTACAAAATCAATAGTAATATAACAAAGTTACAAATTAATAATAAAATAAAATCATAAACAGGAAAAACTGCAATAATAAACCATGAGGAAATAGATATACTCGTCTTCACCATAACCCAGTAATGCAATTAAAAGCTAGGCTAATAAGTGTTGTCGCTATCCTAGACAATCTTCTCCTCATCAAATTTGCGATCTATACTAGGCTCATTTTGCAAAGTCTCTGACGTCCCCCCGCTTTCTGCATCCGTCGGCATAGACCCGGAAAAATTGGCGGACCTCCGGAAAATTC
This sequence comes from Ladona fulva, assembly GCA_000376725.2. NCBI lineage: Eukaryota > Metazoa > Arthropoda > Insecta > Odonata > Libellulidae > Ladona > Ladona fulva. Next base: position 20,909 of record KZ309413.1, on the reverse strand, counting down.
GCGCACTGCGAAAAATTCGCGAAAATTAAATTTCGTCCCTCCCAGGAAACCAAAAAGGAAGGAGTATGAAGCGTCCTCGCAGGCCATTAGCGATAAGCGAAGCGAGCCTTGATAAGGACTGCCCATGAGAATATGTTCCGAGACTAACGAAGGCCCGGTGCATCGAGGTGCAGACAGTTTGGGGAAAGAATGAATATTAATATCTCCGGGGATGGAAGAAGGGTGGCGAGGGACTTCTTTGGAGAAGAAAGTAGAAAGCGGCAGCAAACTTGATACGGGTCCAGCTGTGTGTAGGGACGTTCACCCCGAAATCACCCACCAGAGGTCCTTCCTATCGCGTTGCATTCTCCGCGTGTACTTACGACACACGCAGGCTGAGCCACTAAGATCGCTGACTTAGATTAACATATTTTAGTTAGAGTTGCGTACACAAGTGTCACTCTTTTAGATGAAAATTAACATTATGTAAATGAGCTGAATAAATTGCTAACTGCCCGACATTTAACGTATGTAAAGTTGCATGTAAGGTTCCTCTGAAATTTCTGTAATTTAAAGGCATATTACAATTGACAGTAATCACACATTTATCCATACCTAACTACAGCAGTCATAACCTACAGTATAATTTATAAAGCTGCAAAACCATCATTAGATCACAATTATGCATGTAAGGCGGTAAATATTAACGCTATAGTCATTTACGATCGTATTTTTAAACATTAACAACTCTGAGCAACTTTTAAGATTTTATTTCTCTCCGAACAACAGTTAAACTCAATTACGTTATTTAATTCGGTTAATTTAATAAAACAACGTTGTTTGACATTGTTGATTGGTTGTTGCCATTGTTACTGAAACTTGTCGATTTTTGGCTTAAACAACAATGAGCACATATCACTGCGCAGTGTTGAAACATGCAACAATGGTAGTGGCTTATTCTAAGCTTGCCGAAAATTTTCTTAATCTAATTGCTTTTTGTAGGAGTCTTTCGATTACCCATTAAAAATTGAAAATTATAACTTTTAATTTTGCACGGACATTAGCTATAATTCTTGTCATAATTGGGGAGAATAAATATTTCCCTTTAAATTTAAAATAGGATTAATTTCTTCGAAATTTCATCATATTACTCGAAAATTAAATACTGGATTTCTTAAATTTTATAGGTTCTTAATATTTACCGCCAGAGTGATTTACGACTAATCACAAATTCGTAAACAAAGATAGGTTCCAAGATAGAAGTTATGCAAGTATACTTTGGTTGAATCTACGGAAGGGTTGGCTGTCCAACCTTTTTCCATAAGAGGCCCAAATTAGAAACTTCCTCAATCGCCCCGGGCAATGATAACCCCTTAATTTTGGCAACCATTCTCTCGTATAAGCATTTCGTAATTTTTGGCAATTACTTTTGGACATGTTTTTTCCGCAAAGAAACGATAAACGCACGAATATCTGCAATTTTGTCATTAAAATTACGCGTGGAAACTAAAATAAATATAACATAAAATAGCTACAGGTTTGGCAGTCCAAATTCACCCTTTTGAAAATCATATGAATCCTTTAACTAACGAAATGTATCCTTTCGCAATACAAATTCATTCTTTCGCGAATCGATTTCACCCATTAAGAAAATCAAGTTTCTCAACTCTAATATTTTCAGCGTTATGTTGTTAAGTAAATGATATCCTAGCAAATCTGTCCGAAGTGGTCATTTTATTATATTTGGTACTAGTAAACGCCCCCGTCAAACATGACGGAACTTAATTTAGTTTAAAAACTCCAGTGCGTGTGTGAACTGATGCATTGTCTTGATGAAAAAACATTTTCTTTTTCGCCAACTACTGCCGTTTATCTTGATTTCATCGCTCAAACGCTGTAATAAGTCTGCATAATACTGTCCGTTGATTGTTTTTCCTTTTTGATAATAATCAATGAAAGTTATCCCACGCGTGTCTCAAAAAACTTACACCAGCTAACCTTGCTAGCAGATGGAACTGTCTTCACCATCCAACATCACTTAATGAATTTTCTTCACCTTTCTGGCGTGGTCACTTCCCGTAAAGTCCCGGGTTTGGACATTATGGAATGAAGCGGATATCCATTTTAGGCATCATGGGTTCGATTCTAGGAGGCACCAAAAACGGCAATTTTCCCATAAGAATGCATTCAGCGCATTTTCAAAAATTCGTTTAGCGTATTTAGCATAAAGATAGAACGTTGAAATTTACGGAATCGTTAGAAAATAATTTTACCTTCCGTTTGCTGCGAAAGCTTTATCCCTGATAGCCCCAGGTTCGATGCTAGGTAAATTCTTAATGCAAAATTTTCAAGAAAACATTTAGGGTATTTCTAGGTAAAATAGAACGTTCACATTCACGACATCGATAGAAAGCAAACACCACTATAGTTAACCTTAAGGTTTTTACCCTGAAGGTCCTTAGTTCGATGCTAGGGCAGTGTTTATGTCAGAGGTTCATGAATTGTTTCAGGGTATATTCCGTTAAGATAGAAAGTTTCAATTCACGGTTTTGTTAGAATAGATGATTGTCTATCGTATGCCGTATAGCTTTTTGCCCTATATGCCCAGGTTCGATCCCAGGACCAATCGAATGACCGAACTTTCAAAAATTCGTTACGGGATTTCCCGGTCAGGTAGAAGGTTGAAATTCGCTACATCTATAGAAGATAGGGATTTCTATCGTATACTGTAAGAATATTTGTCCTAATAGACCCAGGTTCGATGCTAGGACAATTCTGATGGACATATTTTGAATAATTCGTTTGGGGTAATGTAGTTTGTGGATGGCCCTCGGTGTATGTTAGGTGGAGTGTTGCAGGAGGTACACAATGCCTTAGTTAATCTATCTTACATTAAGCTTGCAGTATGCAAGCTACTTTTACTCGTATTATATAAAAGCGAGAATCTTTGTATTGCTTACTTCATTATTGGTATAAGATTGCTAGTTAACAACCCAAAAAATGAACTGGTGTTATATGTTTAAAAATAATCCTTTATTCTCAATATCCGATTCCCTCAACGATGGCATGTGGACTTAGTGGATGTATCGTAGATGGTCGTTCAAAATTATTGAACTCAACCTCCCGAATTTCGTCAATAAAGATGTTTGTATTGTATATTATACCTCTTAGTCCTATGGTAATTTAATTAAGCTATTAAATCCTTCATTGCAACAAAATGTCTATCTTCTTACTCCGCAAAAAATTCGTACGCATACATTTTTGTGTATTTGGATCTTTTTTAATTAAAAATTACGTTGCTTCGGCTCATTCTTTAATATAGCTAAGCATAGAATGGCCTTCAGACATTTTGCATTGGTCTGGCACTCGAGTGTATATATGTACTATATTACGCATAATGTAATTCCAAACCGAATGTTGTTTTCCATATTTTGGAATTGGAGTGTTAAAATCATCGTGTTAAAAGTCCTTCTGCGAGCTCTAGAAGAAAATCTTTGAAAATTCCGAAAGCGTTAAAGACTTTCAAAGTGCTTATTTCAGCACTTAAATTTCAAGCCGTTGCCTCAGCTACGGCATAGAAAATTAAATTACGACTTTGCGGATGTTACCGGATCTTTGGGCCTTTTATTTAGCATTTATCGTCATAGATTTGCGTGCGTTCAATAACTTTACATGATTTTGTAAGATGGCCCAATGATTTTCTTGCTGAGAGAAATTATATGTAAGTCCACGTGAAAGAATGAAAACGTGACCGGTTTCGAATATACTACCAAATCATCAGATTCGATAAAGTCGGATTAGTGACGTTTTACTTCTTTAATTCGAAAAAAGGATTGAAAATTCGGAACAAATACCGCTGCATCCAACTCATCGACTTCTAAGCTCTTCGGGGCAGTTTTTCTCTTACCCATTGGGTTATAACTCTTTTTGTAGAGAAATTCGTCCTATGTTTCTTTACTTTACCGTCGAGCGCAGTTAAATGGAATCCCTGTGCAATGCAGTATAGCACCATCGTCGCAATAGTGCGTGAGTTTGATTAATCGAAACGCTGGACGTAGAGGTATCTCTAAGCTCTTGGACATACCTTCAATGATCTGGTCCACCGTTGCAGTACTTTACCCTTCAGTCTCGTGTCCTTTATCATCCGCGAATAGCATCCGAGCTCGGTCCCACAGAGTTGATAGCTATAGGATACCTTGCCCATTGCTACGTGTTTGATCAGCCCGTCTTTTCTCTCCAGCAGATTATAGAAGCTGTGCACACTATAACGAGCTAGAGCATTGCATGTACCGTGTACCACGAGATGAAATATTTTGCGCCAAAAATCTTTTCGAACTACCAACTGAGGCTGTTGTAATTGAAACCAAACATGATTATTCAGATTGCCAATTCTATGCTCGCGGTATTATCAAGACATCGGTTTTGGCTATAATAAGTCGCTGAAGGGAAATTTATGATTTCTGCTGGGTTAATGGAGAATAACCTGCAGTATACTCGATTAGCAGAGAGATTAGCAAAGAAATCATCCGTCTACTTTGGAGTAATCCTATTTCAGTTCACTGAAATTTTTGGACGCTTTCGCACACACGGAGAGTTTGATTTCGTGCACTATTTTTATCATGGAATCAAAGCCTGATATTTGAATTTAAAACCTTCAAGTCCACTTAAGANAGTGGCTTATTCTAAGCTTGCCGAAATTTTTCTTAATCTAATTGCTTTTTGTAGGAGTCTTTCGATTACCCATTAAAAATTGAAAATTATAACTTTTAATTTTGCACGGACATTAGCTATAATTCTTGTCATAATTGGGGAGAATAAATATTTCCCTTTACATTTAAAATTGGATTAATTTCTTCGAAATTTCATCATATTACTCGAAAATTAAATACTGGATTTCTTAAATTTTATAGGTTCTTAATATTTACCGCCAGAGTGATTTACGACTAATCACAAATTCGTAAACAAAGATAGGTTCCAAGATAGAAGTTATGCAAGTATACTTTGGTTGAATCTACGGAAGGGTTGGCTGTCCAACCTTTTTCCATAAGAGGCCCAAATTAGAAACTTCCTCAATCGCCCCGGGCAATGATAACCCCTTAATTTTGGCAACCATTCTCTCGTATAAGCATTTCGTAATTTTTGGCAATTACTTTTGGACATGTTTTTTCCGCAAAGAAACGATAAACGCACGAATATCTGCAATTTTGTCATTAAAATTACGCGTGGAAACTAAAATAAATATAACATAAAATAGCTACAGGTTTGGCAGTCCAAATTCACCCTTTTGAAAATCATATGAATCCTTTAACTAACGAAATGTATCCTTTCGCAATACAAATTCATTCTTTCGCGAATCGATTTCACCCATTATGAAGATCAAGTTTCTCAACTGTAATACTTTCAGCGTTATGTTTTTAAGTAAATTATATCCTAGCAAATTTGTCCGAAGTGGTCATTTTATTATATTTGGTACTAGTAAACGCCCCCGTCAAACACGACGGAACTTAATTTAGTTTAAAAACTCTTATTACATTCTACTGTTTTCAAGTCATGAAAGTCTACTTTATGTACATTTCGTATAGACAAACATAAGAACTGGTTATCCTCGACTACTCACATGGGATACTTCGTGAAATCAACATTTAACAGTTGCCTTGGTCGTCAAAGGGATGGGTTGTTTATTTCCGAAAACTTTTACGAATTCTCCGTGTATTTTATCAAAGTTTTCGCAATTTCGAATTTATTTGAATGTTTCACGACTTAAATAGGATTTAATTATCACTTTCCTTTCTTTTGGCACTTGTCTCAATTTCGTTGGACCATTGTTTCTAATTTGATTCTCTAAAAGAAACAACCTCTGCAAGTCATTAAAACGTACTTCTGTTATGGAAACGTTTTATGGGATCCTGGGTTCGAACCCGAGCCTTTACAGAGATGAGAATAGTTTTCCTGGGGGTTTCAGCATCGTAGAAACACAATGCAGTTTGTTTCAGATCGTTAAGTTAAGCCGTTTCTGAGACAGAGAGTTGGACGGACAGATAGACAGACGGACGGACGGACAGACATTTGCTTTTTACGATGCTTATTGCTCGTGCTTTATGATGCTTATGCTTCATTTTATCATGCTTCGTAAAAATTGTATGTAACATTTATGTATTTCCGTTTGATTAGTTAAAGGATGCATTTGGTTAGTAAGAGATTGCATTTGATTTGGAAAAGGTTCGATTTGGACTGCCATACCTGTTTTTAATCAAATTTTAGCCAAAAAAGNTGGACCTCTATACAGAGGAATTGATATGGTATTAAAAAATTACATTGAAAAAATAAACTTATTTACCCTAGATATTTATGATGCAAATATTCACGAACAATGGATGAAAAGTTAATGGTAAAAGTAATTTACATAATCCCACGCTATTTCGTATGAATAGGTTAATATTACACACAGAAAGGTTGATGAATAAATAAAATATACATCTCCGAACGGGAAAAGATAAAAAATTAAGAAAAGCTACCAAGCCGCGCAAAGAGTACAATACGAAATGGTAGCATGCGTAGTTCCTGAATATATACTGCGGCATAAATTTAATACATGGTAAATTTAAAATTTTTGTCATTTAATAAATAGAAAATGGTCACGGACACGACAATGGATCACGTATGCATGGCAGCTTTTTAGTTTGAATTTTTTCATCGTGAATAAAACAACTGCAGCATTCTTGAAATTTTAATCTAAAATGTATGCAATTAACAAATAGTTTACCATGAGCTTAACTTATGACCTTTTCTATAACTCACCTAATTTGAAGATTGGGACGATGTATTTGACATTTAAGGGGATTAAAAAAATGAGAATTGATATTGCAAATCGATTTCCGAAAGGATATCGGAGAAAGGAATTCTTCTTCACAGCGCGGCATGCGGAGGAGGAAAATCGTGTTTGCGTCTTGGAGAAGGGAAAAGCCATTAATAAATGACCTCATCGGACACTAATTACATTCTATTACTAATCAAACCCAGAGTTTATCCATAGGATCAAAATTATGTAGCAAATAATCTAAGTGTAGAGAAAGGAAGCTGGTACCTTGCCATGCAATTCCGCATAATTTTTTCTTGTTTTTCTGTTGGTATCTCGGAAATAAATATTTGCCGTTTGAGTGAAGTATTGAGAACAGCTGTTTAATTCTGAATTCGCAATTACGGAAAAATTAGTCTCACGCCGATGTAGTTGTTAGACATACTTAAATACAAATGCATTCACTGTGAGAGAAAAACACTAGAGGAGGATATGAAAAGAGAAGGAGAGATTCGGCTCAAAAGTTTTGATTGCCTCCAGTTTTATTCAAAGTCTCAACTTCCGTCATTTTGACTTTTCGTCGCTATGGTTTCCAATGAAACTCTGAGCGGAGGCTTCCAAATTTTCAACCGACAAAAAAAAGTAGGAATAAACAAAAGAGAAACGATGCGACGAGGGCTCTTAATTTTCCCTAAACAGAAAATAATGCGAAGGAGTGGGGCGATATCGAATTCATGCACATTTCGAGGAGTCTAAGTGAAGCGATTCGAGATGCGAAAAGCATTCGAAAAGTTCGCAGCTTTTCGTCGATCGGGTGCATAATGTTTAGAGAAAGTCGCCTATGCGGAATACATGCACTTTGCAGCGTGANCGATTGCAAAATTTGCTGAGACGAACCAGCATAAATTCGATCCATGGTAGGTGGATAACCATCACCAGAAAACCATCGAGAAAACTTAGAATCTTACGGCCAACATTAAATCAAGATATACCTTATTCTCGATTTTAACCCTCCAATAAAGACCCTAACCGAACATGCTATCGCGAATTCCTGTGCCTAAAAAAGACAAACATTGCCGTGACATTGTTTGATTTGCAAAAACTTAAATATTGAGTTATTATACATATGCAAGGGTTCATTTTAACAATGCATTACATTATTATACACATTATTATCAATACCATTATTGTGTTATTATCATTGTTGAATTATTATTATTATCGTTATTAGTATTGTTTCAGTGTTTAAAAATAACTTTGACTTTTACGTGAGAGCTCAGAAATAAGTGTCTCATGGTCGTAAACACACAATTATTTGCATAAAATGTCGCTGTTTTCCAAATAAAAAACTAATTTGTTTCCGTACGTGAGGCTGCATCATGTGAATCACGACGTCGTGACTCACGTCGATGCACTCATTTAAATTGTGATTAAGTGAGAAGTCTCTGATATAAATATATCCGAAGGATTTAATAGTAATGTGGTTGATTGAGCTAAATTTCAAACTAAATAAAGGAAAGATGTTCAGGCAAAATGTAGGCAAAGGACAGTTCAAATATTCTACCGGTTATTGAATAATTAATTAGGGACTACACTAATTACCCTGTCCCTTGTTGCCTGAGATGTAAAAATAGGTCCAAATTTACAGTTAGTTAACAGTAGGTTACAAATTTTGGGAACCAATATAGGATATATTTTGTTTCCTCATTTGTCGACAGCAAAAAAACAATATGGCATTAACTATTAACTATAAATAATCATTCAGATGATAGTTTAAAATATCTTTACGCTTAAAATTGTGTCCGTTGATATAATTCCATACAAATATAATTCATATATGTTGTTAAATTGCTATACGATTTGCAATACTATGATTTTATAATTAATTACTTTTTGTAATGTCCTTCTTGGTAACGTTCATTGCTGAATCTTAATAAATTACCAGTAACGAGGAATTAAACCAAGAAATAGCCAAAACTCGATCGCATGAAACTTTCCCTACTGATTAGACTGAATTTAGAAGACATTACTTATGGATCGCTCCAAAGTCTATGAGGACTTCCACGAAATGAAATAGAAGCTTCTTTCTCATTAGTATAGCTAACGAGACACTACTGCGTAGCTGGTGTGTGCGGTAAAATTTTTACAATTACTAATTTCTCGTTCCTCTCTAAAGAATTAATGAAGTTATCGAAAGTTGGTATTTCCCAGCAAATCAGTCTATTTCGCCGACCTCGGTTGCGGAGTGGCTAATGGCATGCTAGTTTTCCAACGCAAAGGTCCCGGGTTCAAGTCCTAGCTAGAAGTGTGGGGCGAGGATGGATGGATGGATTTTTGTGGGAGATTTAATAAATAAATGTATAGATAAGGGTTGTGAAACAAAAGAAGGTGATAAATGTCCCGGAGATTTTGTTTTCCTTATTTCTGTAAAAAAAGGTTCTAAACAATTTTCTTCGTAATTAATTTCAAAGAAAAACCGATCAACAAGCATCGCCGAAAGGCAAAAATCTTCTACCTACAATTACAGAATCGCCTACGCTATCGCAAAACCATCCTTTAGGTCTCAAAAATTTACCTTCACTACCACTGTGTTATTATTTCTTCTTCAGCAATTAAGAAGCGAAATTTAGGAAGCAGCTATGTTCTACGAATGACAAATAAGTAACGTCTTTATTTTGAGCGAAATTGAGTCTCCTCTTTCATTTAACCCATCGTCAATGTAGAAAAAGTGAAGAAATAATAATATTTAATTTAAGCCGATAACTACACTGTTGCACTACAACCTTTATTGTTGTAAAATTATCATTCAGTTCTCTACAAACAACCTTTGCTACGATTATTTCATTGTTTTCACTTCGAGAAAGCTACAATTAATAAGCAATAATCGCACCGAAATTTTCCTTTATTGTTAACTAATCCTTTCTGGCTAAGCAATTTACCTATTTTTTTATCATTGCATTATTTACACCTTGGAAAAACAACAATTAAAAATCAACAATCTTCCACGAACATTCGCACGAAAATTGTCATTGTTTTATGATTATCCTTAGGATCTCAACAAACAACATTCGCTTTCATTGTTTGAAGGGTTCAACATTACCTACGCTCGGTGGTTAATTAAATCTCCAGACACAAGATGCATATCGTCTCGCTTTACCCACCCACAAACACCAATATATTAGGCGTACCGAATCGGATGAGCGATAAACCATTTCAAATCTCCCGTTAAGAGTTTACGTTGGCGTTTAGCCGCGCGCAATCGACTCCTCGGTTCCGCCATGTTGCTCGGTGATGGGTTTGTGACCCCATCCCTACCCCCAAACCCTTTCCCGCCCCCGCTTTCGGCGGAAGGAAGGAAAGGTGATTAAGTAAGAAATATCATGCGCCATTACCCGGCCCCAGACGCAAAAGCCGCCAAAACTGCGCCATTTTTATTGGGATGCGTACACCAGAGGTTAATCGCCTAAATCTCCCGCGTGTCTCGTGCCATCGATTTTAGTGCAACTGATGGGAATGACCGCTCGTAAGCGACGGGAGTTAAAAAGGAAATTAAAAAAGCTCACGCCGGCTACCGTGCCGCAATGCTATGTTCTTTTTTCTCCTAACTTTCGCTCCGGTCATATGGGCTTTTCATATTTCGACTCGCTTTTGTTTTTGAGTCGGCGATTAACAAATAGAGCGAAATAATCGCGCACTAAAGGTAATTTATCCTCCGCNTAAAAATTCAAAGGAAATAAATTTCTGTAACCTGAAAAGATAAAATTAACAAAGCACGTAATTAAACATAGCAAAGTTTCCACGCCATAAGACTTTGAGGATTGAAAAATTAAATAGAAAAAATAAAAAAATACAATTCAAAAATATAAAATGCGGATTCGATAACAAAAAGGCCACGGACATGGAATCACCGATACGGATCGCAAATTCCATAAGAAAAACAAAAGTAATACAATAAATTTCATACATTGATAAGTTTTCTGCCTTCCGGTATGTTAGTGTGCCATAATATTTCCTATTCGATGCTATTTATATCGTTTCTTGTAACATACATCACCCTTTATGTTATCTAGCTTCTTTTGCCTTTATCTCGTGCATTCTACTATTTTAAGCACAAATTAATTTCCAATAACCGTGATAACGCAATTTCATTCCGATCTTCCTATTATGTGATTTTCAGACAAGAAAAAAGAAGTAAGATATACATTTAAAAAATAAATTAAACAAATATAAAAATTAAAACTGAAAAGTATTTCTTTTCATTTAAATGTAATTTTAAATGTGGTTTAACCTTTTTCTGCACTCATAAAGTAGACAAGTAAAATTATAAACTCCAGGTGTACTGAACTAACTTTGAGTAATGCTTTAAAAACCAGTTAGTGAACAAAACAGAGACAACGGAAAATACAAAGTACTATTCCCTGATTTTTTTAAACAAATCTTAGTATCTAAAGTAAATCCCAAAACTTCCTTATTATGGACAAATTCTGAAGATGACTTTCGTTTTTTCGCCGTATAAAAGATACCGCAACAAAAAATACACCAATACATCAAACTATATTTGCAAAAACCCATAATTTATCCACATAATGACGGCTAGGGATCGAAATTTCCCTTGGTTCTTATCACATACAATATGGATGTGTAGCCATCCATATCCATTTGGCAATAAATAAATTAAAAAGGGAATTCGCGCCATTTGCAACCAAAACATTGTTAAATACATCGGGAGGAAGTTCTAATTTTCTTTCCTTAATTTAAGTGTATTTTTAACCTAGGAGACAGCTGTATAGTAATATTGTATTACTATAGCTAGGAGATACTTTAATATATTTCCGTTGCCTGAAAACGTACATTTTGTAATACTGTCTTGTGTAGCTATATGACAGATTTCCTTCAGTAAACAAAAACGATGCATCATTTTTATTGCCATTGTATATTTTACTGTATGACTGAACTGTGTAGTTTCCAAATAATCGTAAAGTAGTAGTAAGTTACCACCAGACTATTGGCNTAGATGCTGTTTAAGCTGATTGGCAAAATCTTTCTCGTTATGATACACGAATTTCTCCACCAATTAATAACAGTAAGATTTTCCTTTTAATCAATCGCTAAAGTTCGAGTTTGATATGCTTTTTCTACTTCCTTTAATCATCACTGAATCATTAGGAGAAATTATAAAAAATATATATATATCATTCGATTTGTGGAAATGGTAAAAGTCGTTTTGAGAGAGATTTTCATCTATGTTGATCCTCAAGCAGATTAGGAAGTTAATTTTCTCGATTTGTTATCACTTTTCCAAAATGAGGCACTTTTGCAGAAGACCTTCATAAGAATTAGATCCAACGTTTTGTAGACATTTTTCCTTAGCGACGAATATTTTGCAATTTTAACTAAATGTGCTCCTGGCTACGTCTGGAGCAAAATCCATTCAAAAGGATCACAAAATAAAGTATCCGACCAGATTGTATACATCCCATTGTACTTGTAGATGTTAGATTACACACGATATTACTCATGACCTCCTAGAAACAGTTGCTATGAAACATCTTACAGATACAATTTGAGAAAGTGGAAAATTGTATGATTCGTAGAATACATACTTACATTGTGAATCCTACAAGTAGGAAGCGCGAAAATCACATTACAAAGGGTATAGATAATTGAAAACCACCTTAAATCATGTAAATCGTAGCTGAGCAAGTTAAATGTTTTCATTATTCGAATTATAACTCTATGTTACCATAAAACTTCGATTTCACTGCATTTATAATAAAATCGACAATAAAAAGTAGCAGTAATGAATGTACACAATACTGAGAAGTAGCGACGACAATAAACGATAATAATTAAATTTTTAACAATACTCTGTCGAAAATGTTCTGCTTTAAAACGTCGATTCCACAATCTATATAATAATAATAACAATGAACCGTAACAATAATTAAATTAAACAATAATGCGAAGTGTTGACAACAATGTCAATAAAAATGTATCAATTCTATAAAGAAAGTGCGCTGTTTACGTTATATATGAGAATAAGTTCTAAATGAGTCTCCTCCTTACTCGGTAATATCGCGATTAAGTGGATTGTTATGAAGTACATTAAGTATTGTTGACGTACTCGTAAATGCATTAACTACAGAATCACGGAAACTTACAACCGAAAATACTCTGTCTCAGCATAAAAGTAATTGTGTTTGAGACATGGTTTAAGTCCCAAATAATCTCTCAGACATAGTGCAATAATCTCTGAGTTCCAGAAAATGGCGTTGACTCACCGGAGTAACACTAAAAGGCTACATCATACTTGCCGTATATTTTTATATTTCAAGGTCTGACTTTTTTCTGCTGACATAGTACTTTCCCCGCACGAACGAAAGTAAAAACTGGGACCTCTCGCACTCTGATGAAACCACGTTAATCTCCATCACCGTAAGGCAAATTGGC
>KZ309412.1:101569-114300 GCA_000376725.2 Ladona fulva | reverse complement strand
AAGGATTACGGCATACTATAGACAATCATCAATTCTAACAAATCCGTGAATTGCAAGTTCCTATCTTAACGGAAGATACCCTTAATGAATTCATGAACTTCATGGTTACTCCAACTAAAGACGCCATCTACCGTCAGAATGATTAACTGAAGCTGGTAATGGGCCACTTAGGATATGGAAAGATATACAAGACGAATATCACTAAACAGTAAAGTTAAATCAATGTAAATTGTGAAAGCGTTGTTTAGACGATTTAAGATGACTGTTTGAAGGTTTATATCGGTATTAAGGATACGGTTGACAGATTTAAACCATCCTATAATTGAATAACCGATTTTTGAGAATCAAATTTTACTCATCGTATCTTTAGTTACATTTAGTATCGGGTATAAATACCGAAGATCGGAATTACGTATTTAATAGGTATCAGCTTTTACCTGTCTAATCCATTTCCGTAATTTCACCACGTGAATCATCGCGATGCCAATCCCGTATGCGCGCTAGACAGGGAAGGTCGGTACCTATTATGCTCCCCTTCTGTCCGGCAACGCCATCTAGTGTCAGTAAAATTATACAACTTACATTAATATAATCGTGATTTTACCACTGTAAAGGTAATACCATCTATCGTCAGTAACAATATCTACTGCACAGTGTAGTACTTTTTCCTCTCTATGTTCGGCAACGCCATGTAACGTTCGTAAAATTATGCAACTTACTATAATATAATAGTAATCATACCACTGCAAAAGGTGGTACCTTTTTCACGTAATTTTACCAACTTGTCCATCATGCAGGTGCACTAGAGGGTAAGTNTGCTAAGAGGTGCCGGTTCAGCCAAACATCCCCAGCACCCTTCTTGCTCAGCAGTATGCCGCGAATACCGCGACTAGAAACCACCTTCGTCTAGTCAGTCCTCCAGGATGGACAGGAAACGACCTACGGGGTATCCTCCGCAGTGGATCCTATAGCTTTGCTTACTTCCGTACTCGAGGAAGACCGAGGCACCCCAGGGGTGCAACAAGCTTTTAAGGCTCATAACTGAGGGTCCTGCGCGAGGCGATGCCAGCCGTAACCCATCAAGCTGAGAGCGGAGATCCGCAACTTCTCTGGTAAGTTCCGCGACCTAAGACACAAGTACCTCATAGCCAGTGGTTCCTAAGATCGATGAAACGGGAGTCCTTGGAGAAACCATCCTACCCTCTAAAACTCCTAATTGAACACTAATAAAAACACTAAATCTAATAGATTGTAAATAGATTAAAAATGGGCCAACGCCTACTACACTTGAAATAAGGTAAAACTTGCGACACGAGACCTGAGAACTTAACTAAATTACGGGGGAAAAATAAAGAGTGACACTTAAATATTATAAAGTAACACGAAAAAATCTCCATAGGAAAGCAATCAAAAAACTTAGGTTTGGGCGAGAGCAACGGAAATAAGGCGTTTAACGAGAGAATTAAAAAAAAACACTAGTTACGCTTGTTACGGAATGTAAACAGATGTATTAAGCAGTTCGAGGAAATACTTATCTTATGAATCGAACTCCAACGCATAAATATCTATGTGGTTATAACTGTTCGATGCTAAGCAGGGAGACGCAAAATAATTTCAAAAGAATGTGGCTAGTAAAAGACAGAATTAACGAAAGGGGGGGAAAGCAATCCAATTTTACACGAAAAAAAGTAAAGAAAGCCTTATTTCTACTCAACACTACACGTTTGGAACTATAGCTTAGCTATCTTAACCGCAGTAACTGCAAAAACACCGGGCTCCTGGGGGACCACCCCGGAGCCCAGGAAAACCCGTCCACTCTCTCTGACTCACAGATTAGAGCGTTACATATCTGAAATAACATTTTTAGTGCGCGTGTCAAAGTATTCATTAATATATGTCAGCGGGATCAAAGAAATTTTAACTTTCTGTTTACAATTGTGAGCAGCAAAGAGAATATCATTCGATTATAGCCCACATTTACCGGCTTTAATTTCATTTCTCCATCTCATTCTGTATACATCTTTCTTTCTCCTTGATGATTGTTCTTATCTCTTGTGCCCATTAAAGGGGAATCGGTCTCAAGAGTCTTGCTGAAGATGGCCAAGGATTCTCCCAAATTATTCCACCTTTAAAAAGAAATTGACCTGTAGATACCAACGCATAGAAAGCTGGGTTGTATCAATGCAAATTTGAAAAGGGAGAAAAATTATGTAACTTATCCTTTACCTGATGCACCAAGGAGCTCATGAAGAGAATTTCATCTGTCCTATCTTCCGTTTCCCACACCTGTTTACACTGAGAGTGGCCAGAGCTTCTATCAAATATGAACCCGAAGAGAGAGAGATGGCAGCAGGCTCAATGTCCTCCGGGTCGTCTTCCGAAAACACCGAAGAACGATTGCTTACAGGGAGAGAATTGGCCGTGGCCTCCTCAACTCCCTGCTTCCGCAATACCACCCCACGGTCCCCCTGAACGGGGACTACCTTCCACTCATCGGGTTTCCTGGCCGTCGATTAACCGGCCAGCTTCCGCGCTCAGGCGAGCCCGAGCCGCAACATGGCTCGGCGAGCTTTCACCCTGGGGGTCCTCTCGGAAGCTCAGGAGAACACGTGCGCTCTCTCGGACTCTCAGGTCAAGAAAGAACTTCCGCTGATTCTTCCGCCGGCTTCCGCGTTCAGGCAAGCTTGAGCCACCAACTTGGCGCGGCGAACTTTCGGGGTGCTACCCTCAGATCCCACTCGCACGGAGCATGCCTCCAACCTTTCCACCCTAGAGGCAATGTCAGCCACCAACCTTTCGAGTTCCGCGTTCTCGGCCCGGAGAGACACAAAAGCAGCGGTTCCCAAGAAGGAAGAAACTGAAGTATTTTTAAAACTGTTAAATTTAATTAAATGCAAGTTAAATGACTCGATGAAGACTAATACAAATGAAGTACGTAGAAATTTACATTTACATTAACCTAAATACCCCGCAAACCGCCGTATGGCGTATGGCAGAGGGTGTTAATACACCAAAGTCCCTTAATTATCATCCTATTAATGCGTCTAATACTATCCGGAAAAAGACCAATAATAACTATCCGTTCGTGCAACAATCTCACGAAATATGTTCGACGTCTGGTCTCGAAAATTGCGTTCGTTAAACGCAGGAATCACTGTCTCGTATTTTTTCATGTAAGTCACTACTCAGGAATTTCTCGAATAATCTGTGTCTAAACTCGAGTCTTCTATCGTCAAGAGAACTCCAGCCGAGGGATTTAATAATATCTGACACACTGCCGTCGAACCTGTAGTCTCCCTTAACGAAACGAGCCGCTCTACGTTGTACGCGCTCCAGTTCCAAAATCAAACCCTTCTCGAGCGGGTTCCACACCGCGCACATAACACAAGTAACGGGTGAACTAGTAAAATAAGCAACCCCCTTGACACACGACTGATTGCCTCTAAGAACGCGGTTACATAGCTTCAATGTCCTATCGGCTGACCCCACTTTATTTCGTATATGCCTTTTAAACGATACATTTCTAATGAAAACGACCCCTAAATATTTGTATTGACTCACGAATTCTAAGCTTGAGCCGGTAATGTTCTAGGGAGTTAGGCTCACGCTTCTGATCTGAAAGTGGGTCTTGCTCATTGCTACACATTTCTCTACGTATAAACTGAGCTGTCAATCTTTCGACCATTTGGCAACAAAACATATAAAATTTAAAATATATAAAATATAAAACAAGGTATAATCAGACACTAACGTTTGACATGGGAAAAAATACGATACCGAATAAATTTGCTCGAAACTCACGGAAAGGACTGTAAATATCGTTTATCGAACGAAATGGACGGGTTTGCTAAGAAAACAACAAATAAAAACGACTACTCCGTAACAACGGCAGTAACTATCTCCTTAAAATATATAAGAAGCTAGTGAAAACAAAAGAAGATCAAGTTGCGGAATCCAGCAGAGTAAATAGAGTTTTCCCGAAGTCCAAATCGTCATTCATAATATCGTTACGATTTTTGTAAATAAATAAGTTTTCCCAAGCGTCAAAACCATAATTAACATTTTTGCCAATTTTAAGTCCTTAATGGAAATGTTATGGGCGGTATCTGCCATATGTTTGGCCACTGCAGAGTTCGAGAATCTCCCAGACTTGAAATGGGCTAAATGTTCTTTGAACCTGGTGATCATCCTCCTCTTTCTTTGCCCAACATATTTCGAATTCATTCAGGGCAAGATATTTCATAAATGCCAGATGTATGCAGTACATCAACTTTGTCCTTCGTGGAGCCTAAAATATTCTTCAAAATAAAATCATTAATAGAAGATGTCTTAAAATTATTGTGTTTAATAATATTAGAAAGTCCTTTTGTTAACATAGGAAAGTAAGGGATTTTAATAAACTTTTGGGTGGGTTCTTGGTTAATAGACAAGGTTGAACTGTCTTGAATCAAACGTCTATATTTATACCTTTTAATTAAGGTTTCAATAAGAGAAGAGTTGTAACCCAACGTTACTGCAGTGTCTTTAATAAAAAGACGTTATTTGTTATAACAGGTAATGTTCAGTGGTAGGTTGACTAATCTGTGTACCAAATGGTGGAAAGCAGCATGTTTATGTTGTGGAGGATGGAAAGTAGCATTCAGAATGAAATTGTTGGATGAAGTAGCTTTTCTAAATATCTCAAACTCTAGTTTGTTGGAAGTCCTCAGGACCTTCACGTCCAGAAAAGGTAAACAATTATCCTGTTCAAGTCCGCGGGGATAGCATGGTCCGTGTAAGTAGGTTTTCTAAAGATTTGGAACACGTGGTTACTCTCCTTGATCCTTATGCTTAGATCTAAGAAATTGAGTGTTCCATCACACGGTTTTTCACACGTAAAGGAGATTCTCTGATGTAGACTACTGATAAACATCAGGGAATTATTAATCTGTCGATCAGAGCCGTTCCAACAGCAGATGACGTCATCAACATAACGATACCAGTAAACTATTGAGTTAACTAATGGGTTGCCACAAGGAAAATATTTTATTCTCTAAATTGTCTAGAAAAATTTCAGCGAGCAGAGGTGAAATGGGGGAACCCATCGCAAGCCCTTCATTTTGTTTATAGAAATTACCGTTAAATTTAAAATAATTTTGGGTGAGGCACAAAGTTACTAGATGAAAAAGTTCTTTAACATATTCCGTATTCCCTTTGGCGATTTTAAGAAGCTCATTTGTTAAAGAAAGGGCTTCATAAGGCGGTATGCTGGAAAAAAGGTCCACTATATCAGTGCTCAGCAACCTTTTCTCACCTACGACACACCAAAATTCTTCATAGACCTCCGCGGCACACCAAAACTAAAATATGTAGGTATGAAATTGATACACAAATTTTACAATAAATGTTTGTTTTTTATTTGAAAAGTATAGATACATAAAACTATGACATATTTATTTTAACGCAATCTTAGTAATTATTATAAATTAATGTGATACCTGCGCTTGTTTCAATGAACACAAAAGTTTTATATTCGGCTCGATTTTTGACAACGCAACCCGAAGTTCTTGGTCGAGACCTTTTAAGCATGACCGCTTATCATTTTTAATTAATACAAGAGTTGAAAAACTTTGCTCACATAAATATGTGGTCGAAAATGGAAGTAGTGTTAAGATTGCTTTGTCGGAAATGCGAGGATATTCTTTTTTAACGTAAATCCAGAAAACATCTAATGGAACTTCGGAGAAGTGAAGTTTCAAAGTCATGTCATTATTTAAATCTGTAAATTCCTCTCGAATTTGCAGAGGCAGTGCTTTCGTAGAATTTATTGCATTGGTTGAAAAAGGATTTCTAATCCAATCGTATTGTTCCGTATTAATGGAATAAAAATATTGATCAAATTTCTGCTGAAGCATACTTAAATGTTGTTGGGCCAGATCCACAATTAATTGTTTGTTTTCAATTGTACTATGGTTGGTCCTTTGGTACATTTCCAAACATCCTTTTTGCAACTCTTTCTGNACTCACAGATTAGAGCGTTACATATCTGAAATAACATTTTTAGTGCGCGTGTCAAAGTATTCATTAATATATGTCAGCGGGATCAAAGAAATTTTAACTTTCTGTTTACAATTGTGAGCAGCAAAGAGAATATCATTCGATTATAGCCCACATTTACCGGCTTTAATTTCATTTCTCCATCTCATTCTGTATACATCTTTCTTTCTCCTTGATGATTGTTCTTATCTCTTGTGCCCATTAAAGGGGAATCGGTCTCAAGAGTCTTGCTGAAGATGGCCAAGGATTCTCCCAAATTATTCCACCTTTAAAAAGAAATTGACCTGTAGATACCAACGCATAGAAAGCTGGGTTGTATCAATGCAAATTTGAAAAGGGAGAAAAATTATGTAACTTATCCTTTACCTGATGCACCAAGGAGCTCATGAAGAGAATTTCATCTGTCCTATCTTCCGTTTCCCACACCTGTTTACACTGAGAGTGGCCAGAGCTTCTATCAAATATGAACCCGAAGAGAGAGAGATGGCAGCAGGCTCAATGTCCTCCGGGTCGTCTTCCGAAAACACCGAAGAACGATTGCTTACAGGGAGAGAATTGGCCGTGGCCTCCTCAACTCCCTGCTTCCGCAATACCACCCCACGGTCCCCCTGAACGGGGACTACCTTCCACTCATCGGGTTTCCTGGCCGTCGATTAACCGGCCAGCTTCCGCGCTCAGGCGAGCCCGAGCCGCAACATGGCTCGGCGAGCTTTCACCCTGGGGGTCCTCTCGGAAGCTCAGGAGAACACGTGCGCTCTCTCGGACTCTCAGGTCAAGAAAGAACTTCCGCTGATTCTTCCGCCGGCTTCCGCGTTCAGGCAAGCTTGAGCCACCAACTTGGCGCGGCGAACTTTCGGGGTGCTACCCTCAGATCCCACTCGCACGGAGCATGCCTCCAACCTTTCCACCCTAGAGGCAATGTCAGCCACCAACCTTTCGAGTTCCGCGTTCTCGGCCCGGAGAGACACAAAAGCAGCGGTTCCCAAGAAGGAAGAAACTGAAGTATTTTTAAAACTGTTAAATTTAATTAAATGCAAGTTAAATGACTCGATGAAGACTAATACAAATGAAGTACGTAGAAATTTACATTTACATTAACCTAAATACCCCGCAAACCGCCGTATGGCGTATGGCAGAGGGTGTTAATACACCAAAGTCCCTTAATTATCATCCTATTAATGCGTCTAATACTATCCGGAAAAAGACCAATAATAACTATCCGTTCGTGCAACAATCTCACGAAATATGTTCGACGTCTGGTCTCGAAAATTGCGTTCGTTAAACGCAGGAATCACTGTCTCGTATTTTTTCATGTAAGTCACTACTCAGGAATTTCTCGAATAATCTGTGTCTAAACTCGAGTCTTCTATCGTCAAGAGAACTCCAGCCGAGGGATTTAATAATATCTGACACACTGCCGTCGAACCTGTAGTCTCCCTTAACGAAACGAGCCGCTCTACGTTGTACGCGCTCCAGTTCCAAAATCAAACCCTTCTCGAGCGGGTTCCACACCGCGCACTATAACACAAGTAACGGGTGAACTAGTAAAATAAGCAACCCCCTTGACACACGACTGATTGCCTCTAAGAACGCGGTTACATAGCTTCAATGTCCTATCGGCTGACCCCACTTTATTTCGTATATGCCTTTTAAACGATACATTTCTAATGAAAACGACCCCTAAATATTTGTATTGACTCACGAATTCTAAGCTTGAGCCGGTAATGTTCTAGGGAGTTAGGCTCACGCTTCTGATCTGAAAGTGGGTCTTGCTCATTGCTACACATTTCTCTACGTATAAACTGAGCTGTCAATCTTTCGACCATTTGGCAACAAAACATATAAAATTTAAAATATATAAAATATAAAACAAGGTATAATCAGACACTAACGTTTGACATGGGAAAAAATACGATACCGAATAAATTTGCTCGAAACTCACGGAAAGGACTGTAAATATCGTTTATCGAACGAAATGGACGGGTTTGCTAAGAAAACAACAAATAAAAACGACTACTCCGTAACAACGGCAGTAACTATCTCCTTAAAATATATAAGAAGCTAGTGAAAACAAAAGAAGATCAAGTTGCGGAATCCAGCAGAGTAAATAGAGTTTTCCCGAAGTCCAAATCGTCATTCATAATATCGTTACGATTTTTGTAAATAAATAAGTTTTCCCAAGCGTCAAAACCATAATTAACATTTTTGCCAATTTTAAGTCCTTAATGGAAATGTTATGGGCGGTATCTGCCATATGTTTGGCCACTGCAGAGTTCGAGAATCTCCCAGACTTGAAATGGGCTAAATGTTCTTTGAACCTGGTGATCATCCTCCTCTTTCTTTGCCCAACATATTTCGAATTCATTCAGGGCAAGAAATTTCATAAATGCCAGATGTATGCAGTACATCAACTTTGTCCTTCGTGGAGCCTAAAATATTCTTCAAAATAAAATCATTAATAGAAGATGTCTTAAAATTATTGTGTTTAATAATATTAGAAAGTCCTTTTGTTAACATAGGAAAGTAAGGGATTTTAATAAACTTTTGGGTGGGTTCTTGGTTAATAGACAAGGTTGAACTGTCTTGAATCAAACGTCTATATTTATACCTTTTAATTAAGGTTTCAATAAGAGAAGAGTTGTAACCCAACGTTACTGCAGTGTCTTTAATAAAAAGACGTTATTTGTTATAACAGGTAATGTTCAGTGGTAGGTTGACTAATCTGTGTACCAAATGGTGGAAAGCAGCATGTTTATGTTGTGGAGGATGGAAAGTAGCATTCAGAATGAAATTGTTGGATGAAGTAGCTTTTCTAAATATCTCAAACTCTAGTTTGTTGGAAGTCCTCAGGACCTTCACGTCCAGAAAAGGTAAACAATTATCCTGTTCAAGTCCGCGGGGATAGCATGGTCCGTGTAAGTAGGTTTTCTAAAGATTTGGAACACGTGGTTACTCTCCTTGATCCTTATGCTTAGATCTAAGAAATTGAGTGTTCCATCACACGGTTTTTCACACGTAAAGGAGATTCTCTGATGTAGACTACTGATAAACATCAGGGAATTATTAATCTGTCGATCAGAGCCGTTCCAACAGCAGATAACGTCATCAACATAACGATACCAGTAAACTATTGAGTTAACTAATGGGTTGCCACAAGGAAAATATTTTATTCTCTAAATTGTCTAGAAAAATTTCAGCGAGCAGAGGTGAAATGGGAGAACCCATCGCAAGCCCTTCATTTTGTTTATAGAAATTACCGTTAAATTTAAAATAATTTTGGGTGAGGCACAAAGTTACTAGATGAAAAAGTTCTTTAACATATTCCGTATTCCCTTTGGCGATTTTAAGAAGCTCATTTGTTAAAGAAAGGGCTTCATAAGGCGGTATGCTGGAAAAAAGGTCCACTATATCAGTGCTCAGCAACCTTTTCTCACCTACGACACACCAAAATTCTTCATAGACCTCCGCGGCACACCAAAACTAAAATATGTAGGTATGAAATTGATACACAAATTTTACAATAAATGTTTGTTTTTTATTTGAAAAGTATAGATACATAAAACTATGACATATTTATTTTAACGCAATCTTAGTAATTATTATAAATTAATGTGATACCTGCGCTTGTTTCAATGAACACAAAAGTTTTATATTCGGCTCGATTTTTGACAACGCAACCCGAAGTTCTTGGTCAAGACCTTTTAAGCATGACCGCTTATCATTTTTAATTAATACAAGAGTTGAAAAACTTTGCTCACATAAATATGTGGTCGAAAATGGAAGTAGTGTTAAGATTGCTTTGTCGGAAATGCGAGGATATTCTTTTTTAACGTAAATCCAGAAAACATCTAATGGAACTTCGGAGAAGTGAAGTTTCAAAGTCATGTCATTATTTAAATCTGTAAATTCCTCTCGAATTTGCAGAGGCAGTGCTTTCGTAGAATTTATTGCATTGGTTGAAAAAGGATTTCTAATCCAATCGTATTGTTCCGTATTAATGGAATAAAAATATTGATCAAATTTCTGCTGAAGCATACTTAAATGTTGTTGGGCCAGATCCACAATTAATTGTTTGTTTTCAATTGTACTATGGTTGGTCCTTTGGTACATTTCCAAACATCCTTTTTGCAACTCTTTCTGCCAAAGTTCAAGTTTTTTTTTCAATCCTTGTAATTTGTCGGAGCACGTCAATATATTCTCATTTTGACCTTGCATTTTTTTATTAAGTTCATTCAAATGCTCGAATATATCAGCCATGTATGCCAGTTTGGCTATCCAGTAATCATCATCGAGGTGCTGGTATAGTTCGCGCATATTTTGATTTAAAAGAAACTCACGCACCTCGTGACGAAGCTCAAACAATCTAGCCAAAACTTTTCCTCGGGATAGCCAACGAATTTCAGTATAAAACAATAAGGATTCATATTCGGCTCCCATTTCTGCACAGAGTATTCCAAAGATTCGCGAATTTAGGGCTCTTGATTTAATTATGTTTACGATTTTAATGCATTCATTCATCGTGTTCAAAAGCTCCACCGGCAAATTCTTGACCATCAATGCTTCTCGATGTATGCAGCAGTGTGTAAATTGTAATGCCGGATTTTTTTGTTTTACACAAGAGACAAAACCCTTTTTACTACCCGTCATTGCCGCAGCGCCATCCGTACAAACAGCAATGCAATTGATCCATTGAATATTATATATTTTGAAGAAATCATCGGTTACTTGAAAAATTTCTTCACCGGTAGTTCGCTCTGGAACCTCTTTACAAAATAAATAATGTTCTTTAATAAAGTCCTCGTCAACGAAACGTACAATAGCTATCAGCTGTGCTTGATTTTTAATATCGGTTGTTTCGTCGATCTGAAGCGCAAATTTTTCAGCCAATAACAGTTTTTTAATCAGTGTTCCTAAAATATCGCTTGACATATCGTGAATACGTCTTTTAACAGTATCGGTATCGTCTTTTATAATCGGCTGACTCACTTCTAAATGTCGGTACTGCGATGTGTGCCCAGACTTTTGATAGCCATTGAGCCAAAAACAAGTGCTATTTGCAACTTCTGTGAAATTGATTCAAAAAACGGCGAAGTGCAATATTTGCGATAGATAACCATTTAAGAAATAGACTGGATGGCGAAAAAGCATCTTAATTACTGTTTATAAAATATAATATATCAGCTATAAGTTTTGACTATTTGTTTGCAAATTCGTCCTACAGATACAAACATTCGCTAGTTTTTTTAGTTTCACTAACTTTTGTACCAATGCCAAATTTTCTTTTTCTCATTTAGCAAATAAAGATTGTTTTAAGCAAATTTTATAGTTTCCTAATGTAATTCTGTCACCTCCGACTCCGATATACCTCCGACTCCTACGGAGGTCGGAATGAAACCTCTGAATCCGACTCCGCCTCCGATAAAATCACCTCCGTAACATCCATAGTATAAACACACTACGCAGTTTTTAACAGTTGGCACCAGGCGCTGGGGGACCATTGAAAAATTATTTAGTTATAATAATTATTCTATTCTACATTTTGAAAAATAGACAATATTATGAAATATAATTTGTCATTGTGTATTAAATACATAATGAAAAATTGTAAAGTGTCAAATACATTGAATTTGACTGCGGCACACTAGTGTCCGGCTCACGGCACACCAGTTTGCCACGGCACACCGGTTGCGGAGCACTGCACTATATCAAAGGATATATATTTGCAATTGGGCGGTAACTTGAGGTCGCGGATTTTGTTAACAAGGTCCAATGAATTAATAATTCTGAATTTGGGTGAGAAATTGGAAATTTCTTTGATAAGATAATTTAAACGGGTAGCTAATTTATGAAATGAGGCACCGGTCCCAGAGACAACAGGTCTAATAGGAATATTGTCCTTGTGTATTTTGGGCAATCCGTATAATCTCGGCAGAGTAGGATTCATTTCCAGAAGGCGGTATAGATAAGTATTAGGAAACACAATAGAATTACGGAGCTGTTTTCTCACATCTGCTTGGAACTTTGCAGTGGAGTATTTATGTACAGGTTGTAGATTTTCGTTGTTAATGAACGTCATGCACTTTTCAAAGTAATTGCTTCTGTCGAGAATGACTTTGCAATTCCCTATCAATATATCGGCGTTCATATTTTGTAATGGCTCTTAGGGCGTTAATTGAGTCTGAACAGATTAAACTGGGTGTCTCGGAGTCCATAGAGAATTCAAATGCCAGTTCGATAGCCGTTAGCTCAGCAACAAATATGCTGTTCAAGGGGTGTAGTTTTACAGCATGTGATGACTCAGATGAAACATATGCACTAGAACAGCCTCCGTCAGACTTGGAACCATCAGTATATATTATGTTAAAACCAGGGTATTCTGATATTGCCCTTAAAAAATTGCAACGTAGCTCATTAGGATGTACGTTGGATTTTCCCCTTTCTGCCAGGACAAGTGAGACGTCTGGCATCGGTAATTTCCATGGAGGTCTGTTACTTTGGCATCCCTGCTTTATATTGGGGAGCACTAAGTTATTATTATTTAAAAATTCCTGAATACGCACAGCAAGTGGCTGTATTGTGCGTGGTCTTCTATTAAAAACAGTCAATAAATTATCATTAAAAACATAATTAAAACTAGGGTGAGAAGGTAAAGCTAAAATTTTGCTGACATAGTTGCACATCAAGATGCTTCTCCT
>KZ309412.1:68308-90701 GCA_000376725.2 Ladona fulva | reverse complement strand
TAAAAGTTGTACGTCATCAGCGAAGTACGAGATTTTCATCACGAATGACATATTGGCCATGTGTGCAACAGATGATTCTTTAGCAAAATAACTGCAACAACGTTTACTTTTGCTAAGCCCCATGCTGCGTTAGGAGCAATAAACCTCCCTAGGGCCCCGCTGTAAAGGGCCGAAAAGGGTAACTAGCATCGGCAGAGGTTTAAGAGTGCTTCGCGTCTGAGAGATATTTTTTCTGCCCAAGCCTCGGAACATGGATAGGATTCTACGAGAATACCGCCGGCGCGAAAGGGTTAAGTTAGAGACTGAATTAGGTTTTGCACTAGCGCCATTGGCTTTGCTTGACTTGATATTTTTATTTATGATTGAACTCTTATTGCCAGAATTTTTGTTAGTTTTTTGCCCTTTTTATCCGAAGCACTGGGATCAGACATTTTTCTAAAATCTTCAACGGAAAGACTTTTGGTTGGTTTGGCGGAGTGTCGGCGGCGGGCCGATCCCCCGGGGCTATCAGTTACATTAGTAAATAGTTTTGAACTGGCCGGGTTGTTAGGCGTTGTAACAAGGGAGATGTGGCTTGTGGATTGCACTCTGATACCAACAAAATCGACACGTTCGATCCCGGTATTCCGGAGCAGAGGAATATTTTTTGAATTACCTTGGCTGGCTTTAATAATGCTGCTGAGATAATCGAAGTAATCATTGGACGGTTTTTTACCTGCGCTTAAGGCGTGCGACTATTTAAGCAGCGTTAGGTCCTGTTGCAACATATTATCGCGGTCGTGATCATCTCTCGAGTTCGGGATGTAGGGCACACTTAAGTGACTCATTTATAATTATGACGAAAGTGAAAAGAAAAACGGTAAAATCGACGGAAAAGAAAAACACGGGACCGCGTGAAGCGCGGCGACGAAATGGAAAAACTCGTCTCGTGCCTCCGAGAGCCCGGGCGGAAATAGAGGTGTGATCCTACATCTTAAGGTGACATGAGAAAAAAACCAAGAACGTTATATAGGAAACAACGAGGGTAGGGGAAAGAGGGAGGGGTTGATAGTAAACCAATGGGAAGAAAGGAGTCGGGAAAAGGAAAGTTTTGGGAGGTAGGAATTGCATGGGGGGGGGGAGGGAACAGAAATTTGGGAGGGGTTTAGGTTAAGAAATGATGGTTTGAACAATGGGGGAAGGGTTTGCAAACAAGAAGTCATTTTTGGAGGAATTCCGGGCTATGTCTAACGTCACCAATGTGTCCAATTTTGCACTGTGGTCACAAAAATGTAAATATGTCACATTAAAATCACTAGAATGTCCGTTAAGGAGTAAATATTTACTAAAATTGGAAACGTCTGGTTTGTTGTTTTTGAAGACACGAGAATTTTCTTTCTAGTAGTAGTAGTATTTTAAGAGGATAGGGCGCCTCAACCTCTTGGTTATTTGCGCCAATACTTTGGTATAAAGTATAAATTAAAGCTTCCTTAGAAGATTGGCTCTTTTAATGAAGGCCAGAACTCTAGAGATAATTTCCTGGTCATCTCTAAGTATAGTGGCCATGTTCCCTTTAATATTTAAAGAGTTGCGAATGTAGCTATATTTGTCACACTGGAGTAGGAGGTGTTGAATGCTGGGATCGGTGAGGCTCCACCTTAACAGCCACGTCGTGAAACATCGTGCTGGCTTTAATTTTGCTTCCTGCTTGATATTCTTCACCTCCAATAGTACTGAGCCATCCCGTAGACGCTTAGCTGAGGCTACTTACTGAGGCACTCTGTGTAGAGCAAAGGGGGATAGTTTTTTTAATGCACCGTCTATAACACTTGATATTACAAAGAATTTCTCTTCGCCGTTACTTTCTATCACATCTTTTTCTACCCGTAACTTTTTATTTTGAGGGTTGATTGGTAGATCATCCATTTGGATAATGAATTTTCATCCCCGAGGCTCCCACCCACAACGGAGCCCAAAGAGAAGACGCTGAACTTCAGCGTCAGGGCTACCTCGGGGATATAGCCCAGAAGCCACTCTCCTTGCAAGACTAATGCAGTTCCAGTTGCCTCAAGCTAACCCAGTTGGCGTACGCTCGAATGTCCAGTCATGGCATGGGCTCCAGTGACGAGAAGTAACCTGGAAAATTTATTAAAGCAGCTGCCTAAGCCCTTTGTATTGTTAGGGGACTTCAATGCTCACAACAGTCTTTGGGGGGATGATTCAAGGGACCACAATGGAAGAGGACGTCTCTTGGAGAACTTTTTTAATGATTTTAACCTGATTTTATTAAATGACAAAGAAAAAACCCATTTTAATGCTTTTACAGGTGGATACTCTTCCATAGATTTATTTGTGAGCTCCAGCAGTATTGCTCCACTTTTCAGTCTATCAACACACAACGATCTATGTGGTAGCGACCACTTCCCCCTTTTAATCAGAAAACATGGCGGTTACAGTGGCAACTATGAAATGACCAGGACATGGATCCTCAAGAACACCAACTGGGATAACTTCAGAGAGACTCTTAGCTTTAAATTTGATGTTAATTCCGGGGAATTAGAAAATATAGAGGCACTTACTGCAGCAATTATTAAAGCTGCCCAGGTTAGCGTTCCCCTGTTATCAGGGTCACCCAGGCGGCCAGCAGTTCCTTGGTGGAATAAGGACTGTGCAGAGGCAATCAGGAAAAGGAAAAAAGCCCTAATGACCTTTAAAACTACCCTACCGAGGCAAATCTAACAGCCTTCAGAAGACTCGGAGCTAGAACACGGAAAGTGGTGAAAGAGGCGAAGAGAGCCTCCTGGATCGAATATGTCTCTTCAATAAACCATAGGACACCAGTTACTCAGGTCCGGAGAAAGGTTTAGAAAATTTCATGCAGCAGGCATACTGCTACTGCCACGCAGCTGAAAGTGGGGGATGACATCATTTCATCACCACTAGACATCTGTGAGACATTCGGAGTCCATTATTCCGGAGTGAGCAGTAAAAGAAATTATCACCCATCCTTTTTGCCTCTGAAAGCATGCGCTGAGAGAACATCCTTAAACTTTACTGAGACCAAGCATACAGCTCCATACAATGAGCCCTTCTCAAGATGGGAACTACAAGCCGCCATTAACAGCAGTAAGGATACATGCCCTGGCATGGACCAGGTGCATAATGCTTTCGTAAGGAATCTGCCCAACGCCTCAATCAACGATCTGCTCCGGTTAATTAACCATATTTGGCTGGAAGACCTATTCCCAGATGATTGGCACGAATCCATCATAATTCCTATACCAAAACGAGGAAAGGACAACAGCCATCCTTTTAATTACCGCCCGATCTCTCTCATAAGCTGTATGTGCAAGCTAATGGAAAGGATGGTCAATAGATAGCTTTTATGGTGCCTAGAAAACAAAAAGCTACTTTCGAACCTCCAGTGTGGCTTCAGACAAGGGAGATCGACAGTTGACCAACTAGTCCTAATAGACAATTTCTTCCAGGAGGCATTCCTTCTTCGACAGCATGTCATTGGAGTCTTTTTCGATATTGAGAGAGCCTAGGACATGACCTGGCGTCACAAAATGTTAACGATCCTCCACAGGTGGGATTTTATGGGACATCTACCTACCTTCATAAAAAACTTTTTGGAGAACCGCACCTTCAGGGTCCGAATACGAAACACCCCTCAATGTCTTTCACTCAGGAAAACGGAATCCTGCAAGGGTCTGTGCTAAGCGTCACTTTATTCGCCATAGCAATAAATGGCATCATGGAATGTATACAATCACCTGTGGTAGCATCATTTTTTGAGCACGATCTCGCAATTTTCTGCAGGTCGTCAAAACCCACTGGAAGAGCAAGGCAGATCCAGCTGACCTTAAAGCGGTTGAACTCCTGGTCCCGCTCTAACGGCTTCCAATTCGCAGCCAATAAGACAAAATGTGTACACTTCCATAGGAAGCGAGGGATATTCCCCAGGCCCAGTTCCACACTGGGCAGAGAAGCTCTACCGTTCACCGAATCTGTTCGGTTCCTGGGTCTTGAGCTAGACTACAGACTAAACTGGCGTAACCATATCGGCATACTAAAGGATAACTGCTTCAAGGTTTTAAATATTCTACGGTTTTTAACGAACTCTTCATGGGGAGCAGATCGGAAGACAATGCTGCAAATATACAGAGCACTGGTGCGTTCCAAATTGTATTATGGATGTTTCATCTACTCTTCAGCCCGTGACTCTTACCTGAGGACACTTAACTCAGTGCATAACGCAGGTCTAAGGCTTTCCACCGGAGCATTTAGAACCAGCCCTACCCTGAGTATATACTCTGAATCCGGTGAACCACCACTATGGGCCCGCAGGAATTCTCTTATGTGCAGCTACGTAACAAAATTCTCCTCTATGCTGACCCACCCCTGTTTTAACACTGTTTTCAAACCAAAATTTTTAGACATTTTTAACCGACGACTGAGAGCCACAAAACCTCTCGGGATAAGATTTTACGAGTTCCTAGAGACGACAGGGCTAGCTATCCCAGATATATGTCAAGGTTTCCACAGAAACCTGCGATGGACACTTTCAGAGCCTAAATGCGAAATCAGCTTGTCCACAGAATTAAAGTCATCAACGTCTGATATTTGGTACCAGCAAAAATACCAGGAAACCCTTTAATCATACGAAGGGTTCTCTCCTGTCTTTACTGATGGCTCCAGGTCAGACAGGGGGAGTAGCTGTGCAGTGGTGTCAGAGGATTTTGTGACGATGAAAGTAAAACTAAACTCAATGTGTAGTATATTCACTGCAGAGCTATTTGGTATCCAAACTGCACTATCCAGCATCAAGTCCAGACAAAGGCGATTTAATATATGCACAGACTCCATGTGTGCACTGCAGGCCATAACACAGTTCTTACCTCTCCACCCACTACTACAGAAAATACAACTTCTGTTGGAAGACCTAAAGGAAAAGGGGAATAAACATATATTCATGTGGGTCCCTGGGCATGTTGGCATCCCTGGAAATAAAAATGCCGACCTGGCAGCCAAAGAAGCCCTACATAGGTGGGATATGGAGTGGAATATGGTCCCAGCTCAAGATCTTAGGGCTACCCTGAAAAACATAGCCAACTCACAGTGGAAAGAACTATGGCAGGTGCAAAATGGGAACAAGCTTAGATCAGTAAAGGTGGATATAAAATCTTGGGCGATATCAATCAGTAGGTGCCGTAGTGGCAATGATACGTCTCAGGATTGGACACTGCTCCCTTACACAGGCATACTTATTCACAGAAATTAAAGAGCGGCCGGTCTGTCATGCCTGCAAAGAGCCACTATCAGTCCATCATATTTTGTTAAAATGTCCCAAATATCATGATACACGAGAAAGGTTAAATATCCATGGAAGCATAACCGAAGGATTAGGTAACAATGAGGATGCTGTACAGAAAGTCATTAAATTTATTAGAGAGACACAACTAATGAGAATGATATAATTAATGAAATAGAAACACCTCTATAACTATGTCTCTCAAATAATACATTTATAACTTTAAATAATAGTCTAGACTGATATAGAAAGATACGCATGACATGTGGTGCAAATAACCTTAGCCATTGACGCACCCTTAAAATCAAATGCTATGCTAACTTGGCCGGCTGGTATTAGGCTTTGCTGCTTGAGTATTCTTATTTATTAAATGCAAACTGCCTTTAGGGTTTGTTACAAACGATGTTAGGATAGTTTTGCAGGGGGAGTAGACAGAGGGGAGGTTGGTTTGTGTGCCCATCTCTCTTGTCTCTACCGCTATGGCAGCTACCATGGCAAGAGAGGGTCCTTAAAACTGCTGTTATGTGCCCTTAAGTTATTTTTTTGGCTCAGAGCATGGCATTTCTTTTATTGTTTTTATCTCCGTTATAGCTTTTTCTTCTATAAAAATGGGGCATGTAGGAGACCATACCGGGCATGTTTAGGCATTTGACCGGTGAGGAGCATAAGTTTTCATGCTTCAGTTCTCTACATTAGCCACATTTCTCTGCCTCTGTGCACCAAGCTGAGGTGTGTCCAAACTTATGGCATCTGAAACACCTCATTGGGTGTGGGATGTATGCTCTGACTGGCAGCGACAGGTATCCAGCTACGATATTTTCTGGAAGNTTCTATCACATAATATAAAATGAATTCCTTCAGTGACACTCATTAATATTGTCAACCAAAGGCGCGATTTCAAATGGTGAGCATCGCCGTAGATATAGGCAACAACCCAGTGCACGTACGCACTGCGTGTATGCATAAGATTACGGCGCAGAGGAAATTCTTCAGGAACTCATAGCATTTCATAAAGTTACTTTTTTTTGCTTACGTTATCGTACTTAATTTTTTTAATTACTTTCGGCCAGAAATAGAAGAATTGCATTTGAAATGCCTCTTATATGTGAACATAGAGATAAAGTGTGAGCTGTCCAGCATTGAAGACGTAGTTGCTGAGTGAACCGAGGTATTGTGCTTTTGTTGTAGAATTTCGTCCAATATTTCGAATAGAGTTCTTTTCTCTTGTTTTTTAACTATTTCCACCCAGTTTAGCGTAAACTTTGTGTAAACTAGTTAAGCATTTTTATTTTTACGAGTCTTTTGAATTTCCTGGAGTTTTGAGAAGTTTGTTGATGTGTAGACCGTTGGAGATTCGTCCAAGCTGTTGGTTTGAAATCTCATCAATCATTGATGTGTGTACATTTAAGCCTCTATAGTACTTCAATTTACGTAGTTTATTCTTCTTGTTTATATTGTTTATTAATTCTTTTATACTTAGTGCATTTCCGGCTACATGTGTTAAATAAAATTTAAATTTGCGGAGCGTGTACGTAGCTTTGGGGGGCTATATATTCTCCTAATTTTCGGATAGTCTTTTCTGCGTTTGTAACAAATCGTATTTTTTTCGCGTTTAGTTCAATATTTTGAAGTAACTTTCCTTACGCTCCTACACATCTGGCAGTCAAAACTATGTCATCTGCTTTAGACGATGACGCGACGCGTGGAAATCTAGGTCCTAATATTAAATATCTTGAGGTAACGAGTATATGATTTGTCTTACTCCTTTCGTTATGAATATGTACCACAAAGTCGTGGCTGAAGCAGTAGATTTATTTATCTAACTATAGATAGCAGAAATGAAGCAACCGAGGCAGAGGGAATCATCCTGCCCGCTATACTGTAACGGATCAACCAGTGTGCTGTTGATGCCGTGATGTTTTAATTGACGCGTGTTTGTGACGAAATTACATTTACACGTGACAGTGACGTATGTGTACCGAAGGTGATGTGGGGAAGGTGTGATGGTGCGCTGGACGAAAAAAGGAGGGTAGTCTACGACTAGGCTCCGAAAAGGAGAGTCACAATCGGGAACGAGGAGCGGAGGTCTATGAGTAGACTCCGGAGAGAGAAGGTCAAGAGTGGTAAATAGGGAGTGAGCGCGAACAAGCAATTGTGGTTTTTGGTGCTCGTAAATTCTCTCAAATATATTTCCTCTAATCTTGATTGACCGTGTATCTCCGTCTGAATAATTTCCCCCGATTGCTATATTTTCTGACATTTCGTTATATAATTCTATTCCTGTGTAACTTTTGTTGTTTATCTGTGTTTTACTCAAATGTTTGGTATCCTGTGGAAAAGTGTTTCATTTAATTGTGCTTCTTAGTTTTCTTTTAGAGTTTTCTGATGTCAACGCTCCGAGCTCATAGTGCAGCCGAGTGGGAGCGTTACATTACCGGGTGCTCGGCTTACACGAAATTAAGCCTTTGGCTGCGGGAAACGTACTTCTACGTTTTCCTAAGAGGACTGCGGGAAAAACGTATTTCTACGTTTGACCTGCTCCCTCACCCCCGTACTTTTCCTTTCACAATTGTATGGCTCTGTCTTTGAATGAGACGCCCGAAGGCTCACGCTTCTGTATTGTTCTACATTGGGAAAATCCAAGGGATTTTCCACCTCAGGGAAAATCCAAATCCGGTAATGTGTATCCTCTCTTAGATTCTTTTTCACTTGCCTCCGAGTTTTGCCTGCGTTAAAGTTTGCTCTACACGGTTACTTTCTTTGCGATTATCATCGTTGATATAAGCACCGGTTATATAAATACCATTTATATAAACATCTTTTATAGAGGAAGTTACACTCCTCAGTCTAAGAAGAGGCAGAAATATCCGCAGAGGACGACGTTCTGGAATTGTTGTTTAATTCCGACTGTGAGAGTGATATCTCTGATAGATCCAGTACCGGTGGTAGTGAGTCCAGTGAAGAGGAAGGAGTTTCTGTGGAAGTATCGGTGCCACAACCTGTTGAAGATGGTGCATCTACATCATCATCTTGGTCCGGAATCGACAATTTTTCACCTAGAGAATTTGATTTCGACGGAGTTCTTCAGGACTGAATTTTGGGCGACCTCCATGAGACGGGTTCCGAGATGGATTATTTCTTGCTGTTTTTCAACGCTGATCTTGTGGCGTTCATAGTGAACGAGACAAACAATTACGGTGAAGTTAATGCTAACTCTAAAGATTTGTCACCGAAAAGTAGAATACAGTCATGGGAGAAGCTGACCTGTAATGAATTTTATGTATTTCTTGCATTGTGTTTTCTAATGCCGCATGTGAGAAAACATTCTATCCCGGAATACTGGTCGCAGGATCCTCTTATCCGTACGACGATTTTTGGAAAGTGTATGCCGAGGGACCTATTTATTTTGATTTCACGCTGTCTGCATTCTGCAGACAGCGGGAAACCAAGCCTGAGTGATCCTTTATGGAAAATAAAGTATGTATTCTCACAGCTAAAACAGCGATTTTCTGATGTTTTTCATCTTTACAAGAAGCTGGTGATAGATGAGTCCTTAGTTTGATTCAAGCTTCAAGCAATATATCCCATCCAAGAGGCATAGATTTGGAATGAAACTATTCATTTTATGTGACTGCGAATCTGGAATCGTTTTGGATATGATTGTGTATACCGGAAAGAAGACTGATATTAGTCGGTGCGGTGAGTTGAGACTGTCAGGTGAAGTTGTGAAAAAATTGATGGGAAACTATTTAGGCAAAGGGCATATCTTGTACACAAACAATTATTACAGAAGTCCAAATCTGTGTGATTTTCTTCTGAAAAATAAAACTGGTTCCTGCGGGACCGTTAGAGTTAACTGAAAGAACATGCCAACGTTTCACAAGAAAAAAATTGTGAGAAGTGATATCGAGAGGCAAAGCAATGGAAATATGATTGCAATGAAGTGGCAGGACAAACGTGATGTTTGTATTTTATCTACAGTGCAATAAGGTCAACTGATGGACAGCGGTAAAAAGAACTTTGAAACGAATGAAGTGATATTTAAACCCGATGCAGTTGTAGACTATATTAAAAAGATGAGACTAGTGGACAAGTTAGACATGATGGTAGGATCTGTGGAGTGTATGAGGAAGTCAATAAAGAGGTAAAAAAATTGTTAGATGTGGGATCACTCAATTCTTTCTACGTATATAAAAAGAAGACAAGAAGAAGAACTATGCACAGAAAATCTACAAGGAGTGTAGTGAAACAGCTCTTTGAAAGGTATTGTGTCAAAGGAAGGAGAAATGTCATCTTTGGGGAAACTTGCGAATCAATGGAGAACGTACAAGGAAGGTTGACTGCAAGGAATTTCATAGAAAAAGTTCCAAAGTCCTGGGGCGGAAAATATCCGCAAGAAAAATGTCATGTTTGCAAGAACACTGTCAGAATGGATCAGAAAAGAAAAGACACGCTCTTGGTGTCGCGAATGTAACACAGCACCGTGTATGGAAAATTGTTTTAAGGATTTTCAGTCTTAAAAGGTTTTAAGACACTTACAATAAAATCTTTAAATTATCTCTTCTCTTCATATTTTTAATGCAATCCTAGTAACCCTAGTATATACGGAAAAATATTTTTCGTCGATTTTTTATATTTTGCGTAATTATAAAATCATTAGTTAATGAAAACGTCAAGATATCTGCAAAGTATTTGGAATTACCAATTCTAAATTGTAATACCCGCGTAAGCCATATTCCGCGATGATGCAAGGTAAACATCAAAGGAAAACACCATCAAAGGTAAACAAGGTAGACTTATCTTCTCCTCGATGACTGAAAAAAAACATGGAATATAATCCAATGGAACGCAAATGGTATCTTAAAACAAAGTACTGAATTCATATTTTGCGTAATTATAAAATCATTAGTTATTGATAAAGTCAAGATATCTGCGAAGTATTTGGAATTCCCAATTCTAACTTGTAATACCCGAGTAAGCCATATTCCGCGATGATGCAAGGTAAACATCAAAGGAAAACACCATCAAAGGTAAACAAAGTAGACTTATCTTCTCCTCGATGACTGAANACGCTCTGACTGCATTTAACGCAAGCACCAGGCATTGTTACGGAGAGCGAGAGCGAGCTATTACACGTCCGCACACCACAGAAGCAGCTGAGAGAATGTAGGGGCATAGATCTGGAATGAAACTATTCATTTTATGTGACTGCGAATCTGGAATCGTTTTGGATATGATTGTGTATACCGGAAAGAAGACTGATATTAGTCGGTGCGGTGAGTTGAGACTGTCAGGTGAAGTTGTGAAAAAATTGATGGGAAACTATTTAGGCAAAGGGCATATCTTGTACACAAACAATTATTACAGAAGTCCAAATCTGTGTGATTTTCTTCTGAAAAATAAAACTGGTTCCTGCGGGACTGTTAGAGTTAACTGAAAGAACATGCCAACGTTTCACAAGAAAAAAATTGTGAGAAGTGATATCGAGAGGTAAAGCAATGGAAATATGATTGCAATGAAGTGGCAGGACAAACGTGATGTTTGTATTTTATCTACAGTGCAATAAGGTCAACTGATGGACAGCGGTAAAAAGAACTTTGAAACGAATGAAGTGATATTTAAACCCGATGCAGTTGTAGACTATATTAAAAAGATGAGACTAGTGGACAAGTTAGACATGATGGTAGGATCTGTGGAGTGTATGAGGAAGTCAATAAAATGGTAAAAAAATTGTTAGATGTGGGATCACTCAATTCTTTCTACGTATATAAAAAGAAGACAAGAAGAAGAACTATGCACAGAAAATCTACAAGGAGTGTAGTGAAACAGCTCTTTGAAAGGTATTGTGTCAAAGGAAGGAGAAATGTCATCTTTGGGGAAATTTGCGAATCAATGGAGAACGTACAAGGAAGGTTGACTGCAAGGAATTTCATAGAAAAAATTCCAAAGTCCTGGGGCGGAAGATATCCGCAAAAAAATTGCCATGCTTGCAAGAACACTGTCAGAATGGATCAGAAAAGAAAAGACACGCTTTTGGCGTCGTGAATGTAACATAGCACCGTGTATGGAAAATTGTTTTAAGGATTTTCAGTCTTAAAAGGTTTTAAGACACTTACAATAAAATCTTTAAATTATGGGGCTCCCGATAGCCAAGTGGGCAACGCGTTCGACTTCAATGAAAGCGGTCCCGGGTTAGAATCCCGGTGGGGTCTCACGTGCGAAATGACCTAAGCTGTCGAAGCACTTTTAACAANATTTAAATATTTCTTATTTAATTATAATATCAGCATTGTTTAATTTGTGAAACAAAATTCTAACTTTGTAATACCCGAGTACGCCATATTCCGCGATGATGCAAGGCAAACGTATAATAGAGGCACCCCAATCATTGTTGCGAATCATCCAAATGACAGGCTAATCGATCTTCCTAATTTCAACAAAATTGTGGCAACTGGTATTTCTTCCACTCCTTTCTCTTTTTACACCTTTCTTCCTAGGCTTGCTAATTTCCTAAAATTCAAGTTATCTTTCCACTTCTTCCTTGGCCGATCCACACTTCTTATCCCCTTTAGAGCATAGTCTCTTGCCACTCTCACTATCCTCTGCTCATCCATTCTGTGTGTTCCATTCCAACTTCCTTCGACAAACCCACTGTTTCATAACTTCCACACCGCACTCTCTTATTATCGACTCACTTTCTTTCTTCCTTTCTCTGTCGTATAATGCTTTGTCGACAATCCTCCGCAAATTTTTCATCTCCGTGGTTAATATCTGGTCTTGTCTCTCCTACATATGTCAAAATTGGTCCCACTACAGCCTTGTATATTCTGCCTTTGTTTCTTTCCTTATGTGCTTGTTTCGTAAATTTGTGGCATTCAGACAGCCAGCAATTCTGTTTGCTTTTGTCACTTGCTCTCTTACTTCCTTCTTAATATCAAGGAAAATCAACCTCAATGCTGGAGATCAATCAAAGTTGCAGACGCTCCAGCGTTTGCAAGAAGAGTTATTCGACAAAGGGTCTTCTGACAACACCCTGAGTTTGCCCGTTCTTACGGGAAAATCGTTATACCAGAGTGTGAATATTCCGTCATGCAATGACAGTTTCCCCATGCCGGAGACATTCCCCTATCTGGAAGGAGGTCTGTTCCTTTGTGATGGGGATATTCACACGGAAGTCCTTACCCCACATCAGGACCTTCCTGCACCGCAACACCCACCTTTCTGACCGATAATCCCGTAGATGCCGGATTGCCCTCGTATTTTTCTTTTCTAAGGGAAAAGATTGTTTTCCTCAGAAAGTTCCGTTTTGGAAGAAAAGAAATGGAAATTGCTGTCCATCTAGTCACATAGAGTGCCAACCCCATTCAGTGTTACGGTGCCATGCTGGAATTATTTCTAAATTGCGTACAATTCGGGGTGAATGCCAGTGCCCTCGGTGGGATAAGGATTCGTAAGATTCTCATCCAAATCGGGACATCAATATTTCATTTCTCATATGCGATCATTTAGAAGCTCCGGGTCTGATTAACCGCCAATCGATCGAGGAGGTGTTACAGTCTAACGAGGACTTCCTCCTCAACGGTCTTCTATCTATCTCCTTCCAGCATGTCGATATTCCTCATGGTCGTGGAAACCGATTGGGAATGGCACCGTTTATAGGCTTTCATAGCTTCTGTGTTAAACGCAAAAGTATTATTTCTGTAACGATTGAAGACAATCTCTGCCTCCCTCGCGCTATATATTTACGAATTTCCCGGCATGTAGATTTTAAATCTATACAAAGGTTTTAGTTCTCTGAGGCACTCACGCTCTTCAAAAAAGAAGGTTTTGGAGATTGGGGAGAATGGGGGTGGTTTATAGGAGATACCACCCCTGAGGGATAGGTGAAACAGTCCGTAATTCCTTTCTTTCATGTCAGTCACATATTCAGTCGCTCACTTTGTGGGAGGAAAATTGGGGGCTCATGTATGTGGGAAAATGTTCTGCTCCACATATGAAAAATATTAGTCTCCAGTCCACGAGTGCTATTTTACACTGTTGTCAACAAATGATCTGCCGAGCCCCCACGTATATGTCTTCTGCGATATTTAATGTCGTCAAGATGACGATCTTCCTTCTACTTCTTCTCCCACAAAGTTTGTCCACACACCTAATCTTCTTGATTTAAGCACCTGTTGCTATGTATACTTTTCTGAAAATGCAGATAGATGTGATGTTTGTGGGAGAAAATGTATTCTCTTCAGACGATCCCGTACGGGAATTTATTCTAGACATTGAACTTCTGGGGGGGGAAATTGCTAAGTAGCGTGTATAGCGCACACTTTGAAGGGATACGATAAACATTTTAAAACAAAATCGACCATAGAAAATACTCTGGAAACCAGGCATAGAAACGAGTGGAAGCAAGATTCTGTGCATTATATACAAAGGGTTAAGATTCAACGATTCCCTCAATTTCCTTCCAATATCTTTTTCCAAACTTGCGAATTCTTTTGGTCTGCAGGATTGCATCGTAAAGGGATACGTTCCTCACTTCTTCAACACAAAGGAGAACTCGAAATACATCGGCTCTATTCCCGCCCCCGAAATGTACGGGATAGACTCCATGTCAACGCACGATAAAGGTAATTTTATCAGATGGGACGAAGAACCTTCCCGTACTGGCTATGTCTGCTCCATGGAGAAGGAAATTAGAAAATATTATATTCAGGATGTCTCTATTCTCCGCCTGTCATGTCTTAGTTTAAGAGCAATATTCCTAGCGTCCACGAGACTTAATTCTTTCCAAGAAGCAGTCACCATTGCCAGCGCTTGTATGAAGGTATTTCGCCAAAATTCCTTGTAACCGGAAACGCTCACCATTATCCGCCCTGCGGGTTTTAGATTGGCCGATAGGCAATCAAGAAAGGCGTTGCTATGGTTGACGTGGGAGGGGAAGGAGCGGGGAATTAACATTCGCCATGCAGGCCATGGAAGGGAAGATCTTATCCTGTTGAGGAAAATGGTTGGAGTGCACGAGAACACCTTCTTCGAGTTTCACGGGTGCTATTTCTATGGTTGTCCCTCGTGTTTCCCAAACAGGGACGGAAAAAATCTGGTTTCTTAAAATACGTGGTCTCTTACTTTATCAGATTTAAGTTTGGTAAGATCTGCACCTGTGAGCAGTGCACTGTCCTACTAGTCTTGCTAAATGTCTCTGCGAAGATTTCTCCTATAGTTTCTGGAGAACAAAGGAAATTTTCTTTAATTTTCAAATGAGGCACTATTAGTTTTTTTGTGGATTCCTTGTATGCTTCGTATTTTTATCCAGACTTGTTGACTCCAGATTGATGTCCTGTCGTTTATACTCTCAGTGAAGTTCTGCCAAATTTCTTTTTTGCTTCTCTCACAGTGTGGTGGTCATTGGCGCGTAGGAATCGAAAGGTTTCCTAGTTAGAGGTAGTAAGGTACCTCCTAAATAATTCCAGGACTTTCTTCGTTTTCTTTATTGCCTCGGCACATTATCGACTCCGCCAAGAAACAGCTGGATGGCTGGAACTTTCTCTAGCACGTGGTATTTACTTGTAAGCTGCATCTAAAATGTCTTTGGTGAGGGTGTTTATGTTTGTGACCCCATCATTTTTTTGCATTATGCTTGTAGTTTGCACATTTTCTGTACCCCTGCCAATTAGCCTTGCGGATTATCCAGCTTCTTATTCTGTGGGAGACAGAAGTAGTGCCATCTTTTTTTTAATCAATTTCGGGGAGTAATCGCTTCCATAAAGATCGTTGTGGGTGGTCAAACATAATTTTAGGAGCAGACGACTTGAGTAGGTACAAAGATCAATAGTGGAAAATTCACCTTTAAACTATTAAAATGTGTTTTCTTCCCTTTTTTATTAAAAAAAGTTTAAGAAAATTTAAAATGCTTTAACAATACGACCTCTACGGTTGCACTAGACCCTAGAGGACCCCCATAAGTGACTCTGTGCATTAAAATCCGCAAGGAGTATGAAGGGTTCTGGCAATTTCGCGATTAGGGCTTCAAGGTTTTGCCGTGTAGCTGGTTCATCCTCGGGCAGGTATATATTACAATGGTGACTGCTTACGGGGCATGTACCTGCACTGCTAGAGCTTGGAGTGGAGTGAACAAAGGTACACGAGAGGTGTAAAGGGCCTCCCGAGCAGCAATAGCCACTCCACCATGAGCTCGCTTTCCTGAATATTGGTCTTTTCTAAAAACGATAAAATCTCTAAGCTTCCCCTTGTCAGTGGATTTAAAATGGGTTTCCTGCAGATATATATAAATAGGGTTTAAATCATGGATTAGGGTGTCCAGTTCCACCTTGTGGCGGCAAAACCCATTGCAATTCCATTGGAGGATTAAAATCATTTTCTGGAAAAAAATAGATAAATAAAAGTGTGGGTTTCAAATGATCTTGTAATTTCGTCCGACCCCCTTTTTCTTTTTTTTTAAGATTTTACTTAAACTCCCCATCTGACAGGTCATCTATATCAGAGTGTGAAGATGACACCGTCTTCCTCGTTGCCTTAAGTTGTTTTTTTCCTCAGACTATGGGAGTTTTTTTTAATTGTTTTTATCTCCTAGATAGCCTTTTCTTCTTTTAAAATGGGGAATGTAGAAGACCATGCGTGGTGATCTACATTGCACTCACTGGCAGCGATAGCTAACCAGCTATGATCTTTTCTGGAAGTTCAGTTTTTGCGAACTTAAAAACTAAGTTAGGGGTTTCTATTAGGTTACCGTCTCGAAATGATTTCCATCGTCGTACTGTTATGTCTCCTTGCTCTCCCAGTTCATTGACAATCTCATCCTCAGGCACTACTAATAAATCGTAGCTGAATATTACGCCCTTATGGTAGTGGAGGGTCGGTGGGCCTCAGCCTTTACAGCCGCATCATGGAATAGTGTGGTTGTATCCTAGTTTGGCTGCCTACTTAGCAATCCCTGACCTCCACCAGCAATAACCCATCTCGTAGACGTTTAACTTCTCTCATCTTTCCATATAAGAATCTCAGTATTCTATTTATGGTAAAAGGTGAATGTGTATTTCATAGCTTTCTCTATTATGTTAGTAATAACAAAAAATTATCGTTACACTTGTCTTTATTATTTGCACCAGTTTCTGTGCGCTACCTTTTCCATAGGGTATTTAAATTTGTATCCATAAGTATGGGTAAAGTTCTTCCCCGAGGGTCCACTGCCACTATCCTAACAAGGGGACGATAGACTTTAGCATCAGGGCTACCTCGGGGATAAAGCTCGGCAGCCACTCTCCCTGCAAGACTAATGCAGCTCCTGTGGCCCCAAATTACCCAGCTGGCGTACGCTAGCAAGGAGGCTCCCGGCTCCCCAGCCGTCAGCAGCCAATTGACTAGGAATGGGTTAGTTCTTGGCCGCCTGTCTAGGAGAGGCAAGGGCCCACGTGGAGTGGTGGGGAAAACTCCCGCCCAAGGGAGGTCCCATCAGCCACCAGGATCCCCCTTCCCTCCGACCCGGGTTGCATGCAGAGAGGGTCAGCAAGAGATGAGTAGAAAAAAATGATGGGGTGATTGATGGTGAGAAAAGATGTAATGGAGCATGAGAGCCCTCCCTGTGCCCCCCCTCACCACGTGGAAGAACCCACAGCGAGAGGTCGACGAGAGAATAGGTGAGTTTTCTCAAAGGGCACGAAGATATTTCCTCGAGAGGTTACATCTGGGGTGGGTGCTCCACACATGGTGTGATTGATCAGGAGAAAAGATACACGAATGAAACATTACATCAAACCACATCGCGCACTTTGTGCTAATAAATATCAGCATCACTTACTAAAATGGAGATTCAAGTTTTAATGTATCTATTTTGGATTGAATTACATCAACAGGAACGTTGGAGAAATTCAATTCTATCAATCGGAATAACAAATTAATATTTCTTCACCATATTACAAGGGGGAGTTCTGAGTAGTAATGGTTTTCTCATTAAGATCCACAAAATAATTGCAATGCTGCAACTTAATAGCATAACAATTGCTATACATTTCTATCGCATAATATAAATTGAATTCCTTCAGTGACTCATTAATTTGTCAGCCGAAGGCGCGATTTCAAATGGTGAGCTTCGCCGTAGATATAGGCAGCATCCTAGCACAAGTGAGCAATGCGGTAATGCATAAGATTACGGCGCATAGGAAATTCTACGTGAATTCACTCCATCTCATAGTTACTTTTTTTTCTTTACGTTATCGTACGTAATTTTTATTTTATTACTTTCGGCCAGAAATAGAAGAATTGCATCTTTAAACGCTTTCTTATATGTTAGATTAGAGATAAAGGGCGAGTTGTCCAGCATTGAAGACGTAGTTGCTGAGTGTTCCGAGATATTGTGCTTTTGTTGTAGAATTTCGTCCAATATTTCGAATAGAGTTCTTTTCTCTTGATTATTAACCATTTTCCCCCAGTTTAGCGTAAACCTTGTGTAAACTAGTTAAGAATTCTGATTTTTGCGAGTATTTTGAACTTGATTCGAAGTTTTGAGAAGTATCTTGGTGTGTAGACCTTTGTAGATTCGTCCGAGCTGTTAGTTTGAAATCTCAGTGCAGAAAGGTGAACGTTTTAAGCTCTAACGTGCTTCATTTGACGTATTTATTTTTCTTTTCTATATTGTTTATTAATTATTTTATACATAGTGCATTTCTGGCTACATGTGTGTTAAATAAGACTTAAATTTGCAGAGCCTGTACGTAGGTTTGGCGGGCTATATATGCAACTGTACTGCGAGTATGCATGAGCTTACGGCGCAGAGTATTAGTAGTTGTTATTAAGGTACAACTGATGTCATTTTGCACCTAGTCATTCGTAATATTTAATCCAACAAAACCTTTTTTACCTTCGAATGTAAAAAACTCTTTCTTCATCGTACTTGAACGGTGGCGTGAAAACATGATAGAAATACTTTAAAGTAGCAGGAGTATTAAAGTGAGGCGCTTCAACTACGAGGTTATTTGCGCCTATGCTTAAAAATACTTTAAATGAGCATTTTAAAAACATAAATATAATTATAAAAAACTCTAGTAAAAATGCATAGTCGAATCTTTGTAAAAGTAGAACTGTCAATTTCTGGAAGAAATTCTCTTAGATTTTTTAAAAAAAGGCCTATGGCTTTCATAAATGACACAACTCTGTCTATCATCTCAGAATCATTCCAAAGAATTTCCTGAAGTATCCCTGTTCCCAAGTGTCTCAGTTGTTCATTGGAGAATTTCTTGTATTATGTGTGAATGTGTTTCACACTTGGGAGAGGGTTAGATTCCTCACACTGAGGTGGAAGTCTAGGGATGGAAAAGAGGTAAGAATATGTAAG
The DNA here is from genome assembly GCA_000376725.2 of Ladona fulva. Taxonomy (NCBI): domain Eukaryota; kingdom Metazoa; phylum Arthropoda; class Insecta; order Odonata; family Libellulidae; genus Ladona; species Ladona fulva. Next base: position 72,063 of record KZ309412.1, on the reverse strand, counting down.
GGCACTGTGCCCTATTATCAGTCGAGTTATGACAACCTCCTCCCTTCCACTGTGCCTAATAGAAGAGCCCCAGTGTTTAATATCCTCCATAATAGCTCGGAGCTTATTCCCAAAAGAGGAATACCAGATTTGCTCCTACTCTTTCCAAGCAGTGAATTTTAAATGGATCTTGAAATCATCTGGGACTACCTCTTCTATATCTATTCCAGGCCTTTTTATAGCCTCTTTTACCCTTTTGTCAGCTGCTTCATTTCCTGTGATATTGGCATGAGCAGTAGTCCAAACAAAATTTTATAACTACATCCCTGATGTGTAGCGTGCTCAACTTATTCTGCACTTCCTGGACAAGTGGGTGTGAAGGTTCATATTTTGCAATGGCTCTTAGGACGCTAATTGAGACCGAAGAGATTAATATGAGGGTCTCTGATTCCATGGATGATTCCCATGCCAGTTTGATAGTCTTTAGTTCAGCAACAAGTATGCTGCTCTAGTTTAGCAGCATGTGATATCTGAGATGGAACGTATGCACTTGCACAGCCTCCATCAGACTTGGAACAATCAGTATATATTACGTTAAAACCCGGGTGTTCTGATATTGCCATTACAAAATTGCAACGTCGCACATTGGGAAGTACGCCGATTTTTTCCCTTTCTACAAGGACAAGCCAAACGCCTGTCAGAGGTAATTTCTATTGGGGTCAGCGACTTTGGCATGCCTGCATTTTATTTGGGAGCACCAAGTCATTACTATTTAAAAATTCCTGTATACGCACATCTAGCGTCTGTATTGTGCGTGGTCTTCTATTAAAATTAGTCAATAAATTATCATTAAAAACATAATTAAATCTAAGGTTGAGAAGGTAAAGCTATAATTTTGCTGACATAGTTGCACAGCAAGATGCTTCTCCTAGTCTCGAACGGTGGTTCTCCTACGTAATTATAGATGGTATGAACTGGGCTTGTGCGAAAAGCACCAGTTGCAAGACGTAGGCCAGCATTGTGTAACAATGTCAGAGGTCTCAAGTAGGATGCTCTAGTAGCACCATAAATAAGACACCCATAGTCAAGCTTAGAGCGAATTAGTGGCTCTATAGAGTAAAAGCATACAGGTGCCCTCTGCTACTCAGGATTTCTTAAATATAGGTTTCAAAATATACATGCTTGCAAGAGATTTCTGCTTGAGATTATTTATGTGTGTCCTCAAGTCAAGCATTCCCAGGAACTGAACAGGGTCTACACATTTTAGAGTTTTGTCTCCAAGCCTCAGTTTTGGTTGAGGATGGATGCCACGCCGCCTGTGGAAGCGGAGGCAAGAGGTTTTCTCATGTAAAAAGCGAAAACTACACTTGATGGACAACCTCGATAATCTGCCTGGTGTAATTTGCAGCTGCCTTACAACGGAGGAGAGCTTACGGGAACGACTGAATATTGCGATATTGAAATTCTTGATAAAAGTTAATAGGCTACTTTTAAAACCACATTCGTACATTGTATTTAAAATCTTATGCCGCCATGTGGTGTCATCGGCCTTCTCCAAATCTAGCATTGAAATCTTATAAGAGAATAAAGGAGATGGTAGTTGCCTGATGAGGTCGGTTAAAGTCTCCTCTGTTACCGGTGCCCACTCTGGCAAGTAGATGATACACAATTTTCAGAAGCAGCTACTTTCATTGCAACTACTTGCAGTGGAGTCTGTATTACCACACGAGAGGTGTAAAGGGTCTCTCGGACAGCAGTTGAACTCCTCGAGAAACTCGCTCCCCATACAGGAAGTCTTGACGGTAAAAGACTTATTAACACTTAAGCGTAGGTAGTCACTATTTTAAAAATGCGTTTCCTGTACGAAAATTGCACGCTGGTTTCAATTCGTTAATCAGTAGTTACAGCTCCTGCATCTCCTTATTAAAACCATTCATGTTCCATTGAATGTCAAACATGTTAAATGGTTAAAAAGGTTAAAATTACAATAGAAATAAATAAATAGATTTCTAAAATAAGGACAACGTAGTCCATTTCAAAAAACTTTAAAAACACTTGGCTAGCTATCATGCTAGCCTCGTCCACCCTCCTTTTTTCCGGTATTGGAGGAAGAGGCGTAGCTGCTGCTCAATCTCATCCTCCGTGAACGCCTCAGTTCTACGGAGGCAGCAAGAGGAAGGGTTGTGCTCTTGCCTACTGTTTATGCCTTCCCGGCAGGTTTAGGAGGTGTGTAGTTATTTTGATTTTTAATTTCTGGTGTATTACCAGGACCAGTAGAATTCACAGGCTTCTTTTCAATACATTTTGCCTTTTCCTTTGTATTCTCTGCTTTTTCTATCCATGGGTCTGTCTTACAGCTAACACTAGATCTTTCAATTGTTGCCACTGCTGCATAAGAGAGGGAGAAGGTAGGGCTGACCATTTCCCTGTATTTTTTCCTTGCATCAGCATAGGATATTTTTTCTCCTCCTGCAGCCTGGGGCACTCACGGGCATAAACTCCGTGGCATCCCTCGCAATTTACTCATTCAAGAGGATTATTGCATGGCTCTCCATAATGCATATCCCCAGCACATTTAGGGCAGGTGGGCTTGCCCTTGCAAGAGTTGACTGTGTGGCCATAACGGTTGCATTTAAAACACCTTATAGGGCTGGGGATATAGGGTCTCACGGCACATGATTTATAGCCCAGAAATACCTTCTCTGGGAGTCTGTCGCGACAGAAGTTAAGACTACAGAGGTAGTGTTTATCATTTCTCCATTGTTTATCTTCTTGAGTCTGGGACATGATATAAAACCCTGGGAAGCCATCTCCTTTACTATTTCCTTGTGGCATACAATAGATCGTAACATGACATTTCCCCTCTTCATGTATTTAATATTTTATGAGGCTCGATTCAGATTGGGGTATCCTCTAAGGATGTCAATTTCGTAAGAGTTACACTTTCTTCCATCCATAAGCTCTTTTACTGATTTCAGTTTTCGAGGAACTGCGCAAGACAACACCCTGTGTATATAAAAGGGAAACATCCTTGCTAGGGTTTCACTTTTAGCACATTTGATGACGAGATGTTTCAGACATTTATCGTTATCGTTTGCTTCCCCAACCATGGTTGTTCGGGTTTTTTTGGTCGGAGGTTGGTTGATATCCATAAAGATGTAATAAAACATTAACCACTCAGGCTCCCCACCCATCACGGAGCCACAGCTGCATATTAGATATTTACATCGCAAAATTGGAAATATATTTACCGCCCTCGTTTTTGTATGGTATTTGTTCCTGAGAGTGAACGAGTGCTTTTCTATGCTTGTTATCAGATGCAATAGAATTTTTTATTAAAATATTACTGACTTTTGTCATTACATTGGACCTTCTACTACATATTTCTAAAGTACGAGGTTCACAGGTTTAGTTTTACCACGAAAAGTTTTCTACAATATGATAGACTGTAAATTTAGGACATCAGTCCGCGTTTTGTTTAATAAATAAAAATTTAAACAAATGAAAAGGTAAAAAACGTCATAATTATTTAGCTAAAGGTCTATTCTTGAAGAACTGCTAAAGATTTGGCTTATAAAAGGCAAATAAATATTTATAAAGGAATTAAAAGTTCTAGGGGTCAAATGACCCCTTCCCGTCCTTCTAGGTATAACATGATGTAAACAATTTCCCAGCATTATAGCAAGTTTTTTATTTTTTCATATCATATTTTGGATGGTATCAAACAAAGTCAAAAAGTTTCAAAAAATTTAAAAATGTTTTACTCATAGTTTTTT
>KZ309412.1:48134-60718 GCA_000376725.2 Ladona fulva | reverse complement strand
ACTGCTTCATCTAAGTGTAATTATTTAGGCAAACCGTCCGCTCTTTGGCTGTGAGACCCATCGAATACCGATCTCTCACGCTTGGTCTCTCGATGCGTGGACGATCTCCGAATCTTGCCCAACAGCTGACAAGCTAGTCGAAGAAAGGAGTTTAGTCTTCCTACAGAGGCACACTGTGATAGTTTCTTTCATACAATGTTTTTGGCTATTTTTCTTAACCTATAGTTTTTATCGTAACATTTACAAAATATTTTTGGAATTTGAGTTAGTGTAAAATTTTCAAGGAATTGTTTACCAGTGATTCCGAAGTGAGTGGTTTGAGTTCAGAAAGTGACATTGAAAAAGAAGTTCGTGATTGCTCTGAACTTGATACGATTGCTTATCGAGTAAGTGATGACGGAGTGGCCAAATATGAAGGGTGGGAGGAAAAAGAAGATTTTGCATAGGAAGATGTGGTAAGTTTTTCTGGAAGAAGAGAATTTTTCATTATTTCAAATGATATTGGCATATTGGTACAAAATGTTTTTTAAATATTGCAATATTATTGAAATTTTCAGTAATTTAATAACAAATTTGTGCGAACCATTGCAAATTTAGCAAATAGATATAGGAAACAATTGTATGCGTTCATTTTCACCTTACTACCGCGAAAGTCTAGATTTTTGTCGGGAGAACCACTGGATGTGGGCGAAATGTATAACTCTGGGGCTTTTTATGCTTATGGGTATTGTTCAGAAATCCACTTTACGATCATACTTCATGAAGAGGGGAGTTCATGTCCTGAGTTTGCTGATATTATAACTAGGGGCAGTTTTGAGAAATTCTACTTCTCACAGTCAATCAAATTATCAATTTAAATTTTAGCCAATCTTCTATTTGACCTAATTATATTAGATATATTTTTAAATATTTCCATTTTGTACTTATTTTACAATTAAATTTGAAATGTAAATGATAAATGCTAATTGGAATATTTTCAAGAAGTTACGTTCTCTGGGCAACATACAAAACATAGGACGTTGCGTTCTTGAATTCGTTTTATACGTCCTATTTGTCGTGAAATGAGAATGTATGATTCCAATACGGACCTGCAAATCTTCTTTCGTCTATTTTAAGAACTCGCATGCTCTAAAGATTTAAATGGAGAATAACCAAGATATTTATACCACATCCCTATCGTTAGGATGCAATAACGGAGCGTCTTTTGCTTCCCTAACAGAGGCCCTTTGTTTTCTGTGTTATCTCGTTCGTTCGAGAGCTTTGTTTACACTATCGATGGTCAGGGCGAGAGAGAAGAGACCATCAGGAGGATCCAGCGAATTATCGGCCTTTCTCTCTAACATCATTGAGCGGAAAAATAATGGAGCACATAATTGCTAGTTCTTTAATGGACTTTTTCGAAACGTCAAATTTCATAGTTAGGAACCAACACGGTTTTCGTAAGACTCGATCTTGTGAGTCTTAACTGGCATTATTAGTACACGTTATCCCATAATCTGCCGAAAATAAAAGGCAAGTCGACGCGGTATTTTTAAATTTTCGGAAGGCATTCGATAAGGTCCCCAATCACAAATTATTGTACAAATTAAAACTTGCGGGCATCAATGCAGAAGTAATAGAGTGGATAAAAGACTTCCTCTCCGACAGAGAACGACGCGTAGTACTTGATGGAATTAGCTCCAACCTAGTTACGGTAACCGCTCCCCAAGATTGGTTGGAGAGATGCCGCAAGATGTTTAGGAGTTTGAAACATCTGTCTTTCAAATTATTAATGAGGGTTCGCCAATTGAGCCTTTCATTTAGATCAATACCTAGGAAGCGTACTTTTTCAGTAAATGGTAGCAGCTGGTTGTTGAGCATAAGGGAGGGTTTAGGGAATAATCCTCTTAGCCTGTGGAAGTGGATGCATTTTGTCTTCTCTCTTGAAAACCGGAATCCATTAGAGCGAGACCTCTCCTGCAGCCGGTGCAAGGTCAGCTGGAGTTGTCTTTCAGCATTCCTTAGGTAGTACTAGTATAGTATATAGTATAGTTAATCGCGCTTTAACACCTAGGTTATTTTCGCCAACTGCTGTTCTAATTATATGCTGATTAACTGCTGATTTTCCTCAGCGACAAAAGTAGTTAGGCGTCATAAGTTAAAATTATACTCAAAATAAATCAAATAAATACATATATAGGAGGTATGCCTATGCTATATAAAATAAATAAATTGCTTTCCAATGACTGACCACAAGTCAAAAAGGTTTATTACTTCATATTCTATGATAGAGATCAGCTTCTCTCAGAAACTGCAAAACCCTGTCAAGACTTTCAGCATTATCGCTTAAAATATCTTTGAGGTCTCCTCTGATGCTCAGGCGGTCTCTCAATGTCCGGTACTTTTCACATTCTGTTAAAATGTGTTTCACCGTGATCTGACATTTGCATTTAGTGCATATGGGTGCTGGTTCTCCGTTTGTGAAAAGAAAGGAGTGGGTCAGAGCACAGTGGCCTATTCGAAGGCGTGCAATTACTACTTCCTCTCTTCTGTTATTTCGGAGTGAAGATTGCCATTGCGTGATACCAGGTTTTATGTCTTGTAGTTTGTTTGACTCAAGATCCTGCCATATGCGCTCCCATTTCTCACGGATCTTGTCTCTTAGCATAGTTCTCAGGTCATAAGCGCTGAGAAATGTTGAGTCTATTACTGTTTTCTGGAGTGCATTTCTAGCAGCTGAGTCAGCTTTCTCATTGCCTTTGATGCCAACATGTCCAGGGACCCAGCAAAATGTTATTCTGACCCCACGTGAGTGTAATGTGAGTAGATAAGAATGAATTTTCTGTGCAAGTGGGTGCATGGGGGTAAAAGATGCAATGGCCTGTATGGCACTGAGGGAGTCAGTGCAGATTAGAAAGGACTTGTCCCGTGAGTGAATTTGTCCCAGTGCTGTCTTTATGGCATAGAGTTCCGCCGAATAAATGCTGCATTTTGGATGCAGTTTCAGTTCTACCACTCCACCAGTGGGAGAGACAACAGCACATGCAACACCCAAGTTGGATTTAGATCCGTCAGTGAAAATTGGACTGTATTCGTGATAGTCTGACAAGATCTTAGCAAAGGATTGCTGGTATAAACTGGGAGCTGTTGCTGATTTCGGTAGCCTTGATAACGAGGTCAGAGTCTCAGGGAATGGCACATGCCAAGGTATGTGTCTTGAGGGTCTATGAGGATATACCAAAGGCAAGTCCACATTCATCTCATCTAAAAATTCTTTCAGCCGGATTGGCAGGGGTTTAGTCACTCGTGGTCTGTTGTTAAAAAGAGTTAAAAAACGTGGGTTAAAAACTATTTTGTTGCAAGGGTGTGCTTTCATGGATAAAATCTTACTAATGTAGTTACACATTAGTGTGTTTCTTCTAATTTCAAGCGGTGGTTCTCCTGAATCTGAGTAGAGGCTGAGGATTGGGCTTGTTCTAAAGGCTCCAGTTGCCAGCCGTAGTCCAGCATGGTGTATTGAAGATAGAGGTCTTAGGTATGAGGTGCGTGCCGAAGAATATATGAAGCAGCCATAATCCAACTTTGAGCGCACTAAGGCTCGATATATTGTGAGCATTGAGGCTCGATCTGCTCCCCATGAGTGGTTAGCAAGATGTCTCAAAACATTTAGCAGTTTAAAGCATCTGTCTTTTAGATTCTTGATGTGCGTTCGCCAGCTCAGCCTCTTATCTAAGTCCATGCCAAGGAAGCGTACAGTTTCCACTACTGGTAACGGGTGGTTATTGAGCTTGAGGCAGGGTTGTGGGAATAAGCCCCTCAGCCTATGAAAATGTACACATTTGGTTTTCTCTTCTGAAAAGCGAAAGCCATTAGATAGAGACCACATGTTCAGTTTGTTGAGAGTGAGTTGTAGTTGTCTCTCAGCATTCCTTAGCTTTGGCGATCTACAAAAGATCGCTAGGTTGTCAATATATAGTGATGCAATCACTGGTCGTTTAATGCAGACAACTACATCATTAATGGCAATTGCAAAAAGGGTCAGGCTCAACACTGCCCCTGAGGAACCCCGTTTTCCTGTAGAAAGGGTTGTGATAAGTGTTTCCCTATCCTCACCTTAAAGGTACGATCTCTTAAAAGATTTTTAATAAAAATCGGTAGGTTACCTCTAAAACCCCATTGGTGCAAAATCCGTAAAATCTTATGTTGCCATACACAATCGTAGGCCCGTTCCATATCAAAAAATACACCAAGGACATGTTGGCGGAGGAGGAATGCTTCTTGGAGAAAATTATCCAGGAAGACCAAATGATCCATTGTGGATCGCCTCTGTCGGAACCCACATTGGCTGTCGGTTATCAGCTTGCGTTTTTCGAGGTGCCATATAAGTCGGCGGTTCACCATTTTTTCCATGATTTTGCAGAGGCAGCTTGTCAGGGATATAGGTCGGTAACTGGCAGGGTAGCGTTTATCTTTTGTTGGTATAGGAATGATCACAGATTCCTGCCATGAATCAGGAAACTTGCCCTCACACCAGAGTTTATTTAAGATGTTCAGGAGTTGTCTTCTCCCTGAAGAAGGGAGGTTCCTTATGAAGGAGTTGTGTACCTGGTCTATGCCTGGGCAAGTGTCTCTGGTATCGCCTATTGCTGTTGATAACTCCCATAGACTGAAGCAGTCATTATAAGGAGCAGTATGATTTTTAATTATAAAATTAAGAGGTATGCTCTCAATTCTCTCCTTGGTTTGGCGGAACAAGAAATCGTAATTAGCACTGCTGCTCATTTCCTCATAATGTTTGCCAAAAGCATCACTGATGTCTTTCGGCGAGGTTATCTTCTTGTTATTAATCTGAAGATAAGTGATTGGGGAGATGTAGAGTGTACCAGTGATGCTCTTAACTTTACTCCAGACTTTTGCCATAGGGGTTCTTTATGTGTTAGTGCTGACATACTGAACCCAAGATTCCCTCTTAGCGGATTTTACAGCATATCTTGCTTTTGCTTTAAGTCTACGGAAGGCAGCAAGATTACTGGTGGTGGGGTACCTTTGAAAGATGTGTAGTGCCTTCTTCCTCTTCCGAATGGCCTCTGCACACTCATCATTCCACCAGGGTACCCAGTGGCGAGTTGGTCGACCTATAGACTTAGGGATGGAGGCATGGGCTGCATCAGTGATAGCAGCAGTAAATGTTTCTACGCATTCTAACGTGCTCCTGCTTGGGTTGTCAACATATTTAAAATGATCTTTAAAATTTTGTCAGTTGGCTTTTGATAAAATCCAACTGCCTGGGTGCCTGAATTGCAATGACAGGAGCCAAGGTTTTTCTAAAATTATGGGGTAGTGGTCGCTGCCGCACAGGTCAGAATGAACGGTGAAATTAAAAGAAGTTGCAATGGAACTGGAACACATCGCTAGGTCTATCATAGAGGATTCTCCATTATAACAGTTAAAACGTGTCTTCACCCCATTGTTGAATAAAATTAAGTTAAAATTGGTTGTTACAACCTCAATTAGACGACCTTTGCCATTTGTATCATTTACTGTGTCTCCCCATAAGGTGCTATGTGCATTAAAATCGCCTAGGAGGACAAAAGGTCTCGGTAGTTGTGTAATGAGGTTTTCTAAATTGGCACGTGTTACTGGAGCCCACTCGGGAAGGTATACATTGCACAAGGTCGTCATATTTTGGATTCTGAGCCTCACTGCTAAGACCTGGAGGGGTGAATTAAGATTCACCTGGGTTGCATATAAACTTTCATGAACGGCAACAGCAACTCCTCCTCTAGCTCTGTTTCCGCTTGGGTCATCTCTCCGAAAAACATTAAAACCTTTAAGAAAACCTTGGTCTGTTGGTTTAAAATGTGTCTCTTGCAGACATATAACACTAGGGTTAAAATCATGCATTAAAAGTTTTAATTCCTCATGATGAGAATAAAAGCCGTTACAGTTCCATTGCAACATTAAAAATGGAGAACCCATGGTACTTAGTTTTTTAAAAAGTTATCTGGCAATTTTTGTCCGACTGCCTTTCTTCTTATTTTTATATACTATTAATTTATTTGCCAGCTCGCCCTCAGATATATCTTCTGTGTCGGAGAGTGACATTGACGTTGCTTTCCCTGGTGGAGAGGAGGGCCTATTTTTGTTAGTCTTTACTGCTGGCGAGGTTTTGCTGGTTTCTGCTGTGTGCATTTTTGGTCCTGGTGCAGTGGACGTTAGTATTGTCTTGCAGGGGGAGCAGACCGGAGGAAGGTGGGTCTGGGTACCCATCTCCCTTGTCTCTACCACCCTGTCGGTAACTGCAGCATATGAGGGAGCTTTATGAACAGGTAAGGATCTTTTTATTTCCTTTTTTGCCTTCGTGTACGATATCTTTTTTAATGTCTTCACCTGCTGGATGGCCTACTCTTCTTTAAAAATGGGGCAAGTATTAAACCATGCAGGGTGATCTCCTCCGCAGTTGATGCACCTGACAGCGTTTGAGCATTGCCCTTCATGCTTTTTCTGCCCACAGCGTCCGCACCTCTCTTCCTCTGTACAGCGGGAGGAGGTATGGCCAAACCTATGGCACCTAAAGCATCTCATAGGGTTTGGGATGTACGGTCTTACAGCAAGAGACAGGTAACCAGCGGCGATTTTCGCAGGTAATTCACTTCTTGTAAATTTGAGTACTATGTTTGGGGTATCTACAAGGATACCTTCCCGGCGAGATTTAATGCGCCGTACCCCAACAACCCCTTGATCCTCCAGCTCCTCCAGTAAATCTGCCTCTGTCATGCCAACAAGGTCGTAGCTAAAAACTACGCCTTCCACATAATTTAAAGTTCTGTGTGCCTCTACTCTTATGGCCACATCATGAAACATGGTAGCAGTCTTTTTTTTTGAGGCCTGCTTGTCATCATTCACCTCCACCAGCAGTGATCCATTCCTCAGACGCTTGGCTGAGGCTACCTCTCCGAGCAGGAACCTTAGCACCCTGTGTAACGAAAAAGGTGACAGTTTCTTCAGAGCTCCTTCCACTATGCTTGATATAACGAAGAATTTTTCTTCGCCTTTACATTTCCTATTATACTCCTCCCTTTCGCTGTCCACCCGTTGCTTTTTACTTTGGGGATTGGAATTTTGATTATCCATGAGATATTCATAAATTTCATCCCTGAGGCTCCCCACCCACCATGGATCCCAACGAGGGGACATTGAACTTCAGTGCCAGGGCTACCTCAGGGATATAACACAGTGGCCACTGTCCACGCAAGACTAATGCGGTTCTTGTAGCCCTGAACTACCCTACTGGCGTACGCTCAAAAGGAGCCTCCCGGCTCCCCAGCCGCCAGCAGCCGATTGACCCTAAGTGGGTTAGTTCCCGGCCGCCCGTCTAGGAGAGGCTTGGGCCGAAGTGGAGTGTTGGGGATACCTCCCCCGCAAGAGAGGTCCCCTCAGCCACTAGGATCCCCTTTCCCTCCGACACGGGTCGCCATGCACGGCAAACGCATGGGTGGGCGTTCCGCGCACAGAGAGGGCAACAGATGAATGGAAGAAAGTGATGGGGTGATTGATGGTGAGAAAAGATATGATGAAGCATGAGAGCCCTCCCTGTGCCCCCCCCCCCTCACCACGTGGAGGAACCCACACCGAGGGGTTAAAACGTTATATAAAGGATATAATTCTTTGCGAACTAAGGCGCTCGAGCTTTGCAAAAATGCAGGCGTGATGATTGGGGAAATTGGGCGTGGTGATTGGGGAAATTGGGCGTGGTGATTGGGGAAATTGGGCGTGGTGTAGAGGAGATAGATAGTATTCAGAAGTCTCTTCCTGAATACCAAATCACGGTTTTTAGCGACCGTTGAGGGAAAGAGGATAATTTTGAAGGTCCGAACCTCAAAGTTCAGGGGGTGAAGAGGAAGACGATCGACCTCATTAACGGTGCAGGGCATTATAATTTAATAACATCGCCTACAGGGGCTTTCGGATGTAGTGATTACTGCAGGCCCTGTAAGTTCCCTTACGACCACCGATACGGTCGCAAATGCATACAAGAATGTGTTAAATGTCGCTCCTCTCCTCCATGCGATACATCCTTAATAGCTAAATCTTGTCTTTCTTGCAATAGGGATTTCTATGGGGAAAAGTGTTTCCAAAATCACCTCCCTCAAGGTAGAGGCAAATCTGTTTGTAACNTTCCCTTGAAGAATAAAATTCGTGAAATAAGTAATTAAACAACTATAAAACATAGATAGAATAAAACAGAAAAGCCTAAATCTGGGTGTCTTGGGAGGCTATCTTGACAGTTTTTTCTTTCCTCCTTTTTTATGTTGATGCATGAAACGACACAGCTGATCTTCATCAGGTTCGTCTTCCTGCATCTCATCCTCTGTCGAGTAGAGAATAAAGGAGGAGGAGGAAGGTAGAGATATACTCTTCCCTTCTATTACCATTTTTTCAGAACTTTTATGCCCTGTAAAATTTTTACTTCTTGAGGAGGTATCTTTTGGAAGTTTTCTGATATCTTCATCACTTTTTGGTTTAGTTTGTTAAGTAAGTAGTAAGATTAAGGCGCGTTAACCTCAAAGTTATTTGCGCCAACACTTGAAATGAATATACCGGTTATTTTGTCCCCTTTGTTGAGAAACGTTCAACATATACATGATGACTCATTAGACTTTCAAGAAAAATAACAAATAAATAGTTAAAAACCAATACACAGTTAAAACCAATAGCTATGCAATAACTATTTAAATTATAAAACAAATAATGGATAAATAGTTAAAACCAGTACACAGTTAAAACNCCAAGAATGTGTTAAATGTCGCTCCTCTCCTCCATGCGATACATCCTTAATAGCTAAATCTTGTCTTTCTTGCAATAGGGATTTCTATGGGGAAAAGTGTTTCCAAAATCACCTCCCTCAAGGTAGAGGCAAATCTGTTTGTAACTTTATTCGTTCATGTGTCAATTGTTCCGCAGTGTATGTTGTGGGGGAAAAGTTTGGGGCTCATGTTTGTGGGAATATTTTCTGTCTCACATGCAGGAAATATACTTCGTCGGACCACGAATGCTATGTGACCAGCCTTAGTAAAGATGATTTGCCAGGACCTCACGCATATGTTTTCTATGACATAGAATGTCGACAAGACGATGAGTTTCCTTCCAATTCTTCTTCCACTTCTACCATGTTTGCACACACACCAAATCTTCTCGTTTCTAACACCTGCTGTGATACATGCATTTCCGAAAATAGTGAAATATGTAATGGCTGTGGAGTTAAATAAGGGTTTCTCCACAGATGACCCCGTTCGCGAATTTATCCATCATATCGAATCGCTAGGAAATAAAAATTATCGCTACCTAAGGTGTATAGCACATAACGCGAAGGGATTTGATGGAAATTTCATTTTAAGATCCTTTCTTGGAAAACACCGATTGGAAACCGGAAGTAATAATGAGCGGGACTAAGATACTTAGCATAACCTTCAAAGGGTTGCGGTTTATCGATTCCCTTAACTTCCTACCGATGTCTCTAGCTAAACTCCCCACCTCTTTCGGGCTGCAGGATTCCCTCGATAAGGGATATTTTCCTCATTTTCATAACACTAAGGAAAACTCCCGAAACGTTGGCCCTCTTCCCGCCCCCGAGATGTATGGAATCGACTCCATGACTTCGAAGGAAACGACCGAATTTTTGAAATGGCATGTTGAACTCTCCCGAAGTGGCTACGTGTTTTCGATGGAGTCTGAAATTAAAAAATACTGCATTCAAGACGTACACATTCTTCGCATTTCGTGTCTCCGCTTTAGAGAGATATTCATTGCGACAACGGGGGTGGATCCATTCCGCGAAGCCGTTACAATTGCGAGCGCGTGCATGAAAGTCTTTCGTCGGAATTTCTTACAGCCTGATACTATCGCCATAATCCCCCCTGGCGGGTATAGATTGGCTGACCGACAATCGCGGAAAGCGTTGTTATGGCTGACATGGGTGGAGAGGGAACGGGGGATCTCCATTCGCTATGCAGGCCACGGGAGGGAAGCACGCATCCTTGGAAGGAAAGTCGATGGTGTGCACGAGAACACCGTGTACGAATTTCACGGGTGCTATTTTCACGGGTGTTCATCGTGCTTCCCCAACAAGACCGAAAAAATCCCCAATAGCCCCAGTGAGACCATGAGGACTAGGTGGGAAGTGGCGGCTAAAAAGGTAGTGAAATTCAGAAGAGGTGGTTATGAGGTTATTGAAATGTGGGAGTGTGTTCTCGACAGGATGATTAGGGAGAACACAGCTCTCGCTAATTTCATCGAAAGTAACCCCCTTTCTGAGGAAACTCCCATCAACCCCCGAGATGCTTTCTTCGGGGGTAGAACGAATTGCGTCCGCATGTACCACAATGCAGACATCGAGAGTGGGGAGGTGATCCGTTACCTCGATGTCTGCTCATTATATCCGTACGTTAATAAGTACAAAAGGTATCCCATTGGACATCCCCAAATTTTCATAGGAGAGGAGTGCCCTCTGCTGGATGATATTGAAGGGTTGATAAAATGTACCGTCTTACCTCCAACCTCCCTTTACCACCCCGTCCTGCCTGTTAGAGCGAATGGGAAACTTTTGTTTCCACTCTGCAGGTCTTGCGCATTTAAAGAGCAGCAAGGTGAATGTAATCACGCCGTTACCGATCGGTATCTCACAGGTACGTGGGTATCTGATGAAGTAAAGGTGGCTGTACGTGAAGGGTACAAAATAATAAAAATCCACGAGGCGTGGCATTATAAAAAGACCACAATTTATAATCCTGCAATGGGGGAGGGTGGACTGTTTAGACAATATATCGATTGTTTTCTTAAAATCAAGCAGGAGGCAAGCGGTTTCCCCTCATGGTGCAAGACCCCCGATGACCGATCGAAATATATTAATTCTTTTCGTGAGAGGGAGAACATTGCCCTTGAGGAATCGGCGATTCGGCATAATCCCAGGTTGAGACAATTGTCAAAACTCATGTTGAACAGCTTTTGGGGGCAATTTGATATGCGGGAGAATCTTCCTCTTTGTTCTATTATTCGACAAGAGGACGAGCTTCTCAGATTGGCGACGAACCCAAGCGTCGAATTACTTAAGGTATTACCAATCAATGAAGAAACCGTCTACGCTTGTTGGAGAAAGCACGAGGAATCTTTGCCATCCCACCCTACTACGAATATTCTCATCGCAGCCTACACTACGTGTCACGCGAGATTAGTCCTCTACGACTATCTTCGGAGACTCGACCGGCGCGCTCTCTATTTCGACACTGATAGTGTTATATTCACCGAACGTCCGGGAGAGTTTTCTCCGATCGTAGGGGATCGTAGGACTATTTCAGCGATATGACAGACGAGGTGGAAAATTACGGGGTGGACTGCTATATATCTGAATTTGTGTCGGGTGGGCCAAAGAATTATGCCATCAAAATTCGCCATCAAAATGATATGGATGAATTGTTGGTGGATCTTCTCAAGACGGTTTTGCAGAGATAGTTTGCTCCCAGGGGATTGAGACCCCTGCTCGCAATCTTCACTCACCGCAACCCTACTGTCTATGCAGGTAGTATCTCCTTGGAATCACTTCAACATCTGAGAAAGGAAGTGCGGTTTTACTTGATGTTGGGTGATGAGATAGGCGTTTTATCACCCTCCGTCAAAGGTTGATTCCGTTCTCACTTTGTTGTGAATAAAGGCAACTCCTGCCCATCTGTGGTAAGTAAAAAAAAGGCTAAGGTGAATTAAATAGATTGATGAATTAATAACAAACAACAGAGTGGCAAAGGGGTCATCAACTGGCCATTTCCACTACGGGGGCTTCATCCTGTTTTGTATCCCTCAGGACAACATTTTTGAATCCCCAAAATCTATAAAATTGTGACGAAGTTCCTTTCGCAATGTTGTATTTTAATTCATTTGAAATTCTAGCAGTGAGGGCTTGAAGAAAGGCTTTCCAGAAATTGACATTCCTGATTTTATTCCGAAAGAAAAGGGTAACCTGTTTGTAAATTGCACTCTTGGCGAGCGTGAGGATATAATTTGCTAAACGGATTCCTGTTTGACTTTTACGGTGATTATAGAAACCTGCATATAATTGATAGAGATATATCTTCTCTTCTTGGACAAGTATCTTCAAGGGTCGTCTAAGTATCATCCATAATTCTCTAACCCTGATACAGGCAAAGGCTAAATGCCTTTAATTCTGGGACACCATGGGCAGTCTTCTTTATGATTGTGCCCATTGCCCCAAAGTAACTTTTCTCAGATATGACCTAAGGTCTTCGTATTGAACTTGCACAGTTTCTGATAAAGGAGAATTCAATGCCTCTTTCGCAGCTGAGTCTGCCCTCTCGTTACCTATGATTCCAACATGACCAGGGACCCAGAGAAATTTTGTTACGATGCCCTTTTTGTTCAGTGAGCTGATTGATGACTGGATATCTTGCACTATTTTATGTGTTGGAGAGTAGGTTGAAATTGACTGTAAGGAACTGAGAGAGTCAGTGCAAATAAGATAGGAGCCTGAGTTTCCAACTATTTTGGAAAGAGCCAATCTTATTGCATGTAGCTCTGCAGTGTATATCGAGGATAGG
>KZ309412.1:0-37692 GCA_000376725.2 Ladona fulva | reverse complement strand
ACTGCCAGGAGATTTATAGCAAACGTCAGCGTCCTGAAATTGTCTACCCTCCTCTTCTCCCAATGATTTCGATATGAACAATATCCTTTTAGCAACATAAATTTGTTATTGTAAATTTCTATGGTTATTTGCAGTCTCTCTTCCTAAGTACCATTCAAATTAATCATCTATGCCAATTTCCTCCCTTCGATATTTATCTCTGAAACAACACACATTTATCTCGTTTATCAAAGACTTGAATTTATAAATAAACAATACTTTTGTCATATTCTTACGTCCGGATAACTGTTTTCCTTCCCTATTGCACGCTCCGATTTCAGTAATGCATACTTCTAATTATTGTTTAACAAAAGGTTAAATACTAACAAAACTATTGCATTCCATCCAGCAACAACAATAACAATTAATTATGAGAAATCTCAGCCTTGCCCGACAACCAATTTATCGCGTGTCGTTACTAAAAGATCGTAGCACCCAGCCACCGCGGACCAAATCATAGCGGGACCAAATTGTCGTGGGACCATATCGTAGCGGAACAAATAGTAGCGGACCAAATCTCCGCGGACCAAACATCCGGCCGCGCAAATCATACAGTGGATTAAGTCATCCTGACATGCAGAAGCCAACGCTTAGTCTTAGATGGCGTTTATTCGGACGAAGTTGATGTCACATCTGGCGTTCATTAGGGCAGTGTCATTGGCCCAATACTGTTCACCATTCATGTTAACGATATCGTCGACAATGTAAAGAGTAACATAAGGCATTTTGCGGACGACACACTTATATACAGAAAAATCCAAACCACGGAGTATTCATCGATATTACAGCGTGACCTAGACATTTATAAATGGTGTACATATTGGCAAGCTTGGTTTAAACATAGATACATGTGTAGCAATGTGGATGACCCGCTCAACGATCAGAAGGTCGAGTCAAGCTCCCTAGCATACTAGTGGCGCTACGTTAGAATTCGTGAGCCAATATAAATATTTAGGTGTCGTATTCAGCAGTAATTTGTCGTTTGAATACGAGATACAGTGGGGTCGGCCGATAGGACTCTTAGGCTATGTAACCGCGTTCTCCGAGGCAGTCAAACGAGCGTCAAAGAAGTAGTTTACTTTTCACTAGTTCGTCCCCTACTTGAGTTCTGATGCGCAGTATGGAACCCTCACGAGAAGGGTTAATTAGAAGAGTTAATCTTAGAGTTAGAGTGCGTATGGCGTAGAGCAGCTCGCTTCGTAAAAGGAGATTATAGATTCGACAGCAGTGAATCAGAGATGATCAAAACCCTGGGTTGGAATTCTCTAGAGGATAGGAGACTCGATTACAGGCACAAATTGTTCGAGAAATTTTGGAGTAGTGATTTACATGACGAAATAAGAGACATAGTTATTCCTGCAATTAGCGAACGCGATTTCCGAGACCAGACGTCTAAAAAATTTAAAAATCTAAAAAAGATTATAGCGAGAATGGATAGTTATTACTGGTATCTTTTTCCAGATAGTATTAAACACACAAATGTGGTAGCTATTTAGGGATCTAGGTGTTAAAATACCCCCTGCCGTACGCCCTACGGCGGTTAGCACGAAAGATGCATTTCTAAAGTTTGAGGATCGCCGTAGATACAGGCAATCCGTCATACTATCACGTATTGCAGGTTTACATAACATTACGGCGAAAAGGAAATTCATATATGGTCGGATTCTTTATTATGGATGCTCGAGTTTGGACTCGAATTAAGTATAAACCAGGAATCACACAGAAAAACAGGTTACGTCATATTATTCATTTCTAACCTAGCTGTCAAACGAGACGGACGTGCCTTTCTCTCTCTCCTGAGTGCACCTGTTGAGTTTGCACCCACATACGTACTTCCTGCATGCCAAAATCATCCACGTGTTCGCTTATAACGTATAGTTTCCTTACTCAATGTAGATATTTTTGTTAACTTTAGTGCTCTTCTGTAGTGTTTAGTGCATATATTCCGAAGTGTTTGCAGTTTATGTTCGAAGCAGAGAATCCAGACCGCACCAGCGATAAATAAATCGACCTTTATGTTTAATTTTTCTTTCTCCGTCATTTATCGCCTACTAGTGTGTGTATATAGGGTTTTCATTTGCGCATGTTCATAACCTTAAGAGCCGAGGACTTCTTTCTTTTACTGTACTGAATCCTCATTATAACTCAGACCTCTAACATAAATTACCTAAAAAATAAATTCTTTAATATTGTAAAGTCAGGGTAATTTATTCGAATAAACATTCATTATTATATAGTGAAAAAATAATCAATTTTGCTTTTTTAGTTAAAATTCAATCTTTTACTTGCATAATCAACTTTAGTAGTTTTTCGTACCAAAGCCGTTTCGTCCGTTGTTGCACTTATTTTAAGAAAGGCATCTTAGAAGTGAGAAATCTAGCCCCTTCTCTTGAAGCTCAGGTAAAGCCCAACGTAAGGTAAATAGCGTTTATTGTTAGGTGTTTTCGTTTTAGTCAGATGTATGTATTCATTCCTGGACACCTGGACATGATTCTCCGTTATTTCAGTTCTCATATTAAATGCTTTTGACTTGGACTTCCTATCCCTAGTTTTCGTGGCTTTCACATTTCATGGCTACTCCGTTTTATTATTAACAGCACAGGTCTACGTTTTACTATCATTTGTGTTTACATACTTCAATTACCCACTGTCAACAAGACTCGTTGACTTTCATTGGGGTCACGCTTGAGCAATTGGACTCGATTGGGCCCTTATTCATACCACTATTCCACATGGCTTTGTTGAGTGAACGTCAGGTTGAACTTAACCCTTTCGAGACTGTTGTCGCACATAGGCGACGGTGAATTTCCTTCTCCAAAATACTGTTGACGCCATAGGGCGACCGAGATTTTCCTACGCAAAACACCTACTGTCGCCTATTGGCGACGCAGGTATATGTCGTGTTCGGATGCAGATGAAGAGGATTAAATTATAATATTCTTTCGTTTCTGACCCTGTGGAAGGGAATTTCAGACCTTTTTCTTTACACCACAGTGAGGAAACCCGGCCGTTGGGGTAATTCATTGCCCCTTTCCCAGCATGGCGCCGCGGCAAACTAAATATTATTACAGTCGTTTTGCTAAATATTTATTTATAGCTTTAATTTTAAATATTACCTTGGAAATTAAAATATTGTAGTTTTCTGCCAATGTACAACTTTTAAACGAAATTCTACCGTCAGTATTAAGGAATTTAGTATACTACCATATAAGGATAATGTTTTAATCATTAATTCTCTCAAATGAATGCAACTAATACTTCTCATCCTTCTTTTTCATCCGGGCTTTGAACCGGCATTGGCGAAGTTAAAAATATTTTTGCATTTTTTTTATTTTACCTTTTTTATATTTTTTAAGCTTTTTTCCTACCACTAAATGCTAAGAACACTAATAATTAATAGGTTTTTTGTATGAAAGTCTTTAAAACAAGGAGCATCACATAGACCAACATCACATTCTTTACACATGTAGTGTGACTCTTTTCTTTTCCCATGTTTGCTGCACACAGCACATCTCCTCTTGAACGCCTTCTTTGGAATTTCTTCTTCGGAAACAAGTGAAGGAAAATGTCTCGCCGTCAATCGACTAGGAGATTCTTCATCTTTTCTTCTGCCACAGCCTTGTCGATGACCTTCAATTTGACATGTATCTAACATTTCCCGAATCAGGCAAAGGTGAAATTTTGCTAAAGGAAGTTTTTTTCCGTGATGAGCTTGTATAAATGGTACGAGTTTAAAATTGAAAGATCAATTAAATGGAAAAATAATTTCTTGTACCATTTCACTCACTTTCTAAAGGATGCAATAGACGTAAGCATCATGTCAGCTTTATCAACTGCTCCCATAGCTCGGTTGTAATCAACAACACAGGTAGGTTTTTTTATAATTTCCCCCGTTAGTCGATCTTTCTTTCCGGTGTCACTCAATTTTACTGTATGGCCAGTAGACAACATCCATACTTCTCTCTTGCTGCACCATTTCATAGCGAGAAGTTTTTCGGACGATTTAAATTTAATTTCACCTTTCTTCTACTTTTCCTCCATCTTCGGCATATTTTTCCTACTTCTCCTTACCGTTCCGCAAGCGTTTGTTGCCCTGTCATGGAGCCAACAAAACAATGCTGGACTTGTATACCAGTTGTCCACGTAAAGTATATAACCCTTTTCCAAATACGAGTTTATTAACGTGGAAACAATATCTCCGGATTCTCCCAAATCACAGTTTTGGTCTGCAATGTCACTGTCGGATCCTGTATACACGATGAAATCAAGGATGTACCCAGTCTCACAGTCGCAAATCACAAAGAGTATTACCCCGAATCTATTTCGCTTCGAAGGAATATATTGTTTAAAAAATAGACGTCCCTTGAACAACATCAGACTTTCATCTATACATAGATTTTGGAACGGCACTAATGTATGTCTGAAAGTTGCCCGTAGATAATCGACCACTGGACGTATCTTATGGAGCCGATCTCCTGAGTTTGGAATATTATCCGAAAAATGTAGCATTCTCAGTATTGTGAGATACCTATCTCTGGACATAAATTCCCCGAAAATGGGGGTTTTTACCAAAGCCTCTCTTGACCAATACTCATGAAGTGCTAGTTTCCTTGCTCGAGGCATTAACATAGCAATCCCAAGAAAACGATACATTTCTTCATTTGCTGTGTCTTTCCATGCCTGTAAACTCGTCAAAATGCGTTCTGCGGAACGATCCATCGTGAATTGGTAAAAACGATTTGTCTCTTTAGAAATTAGACTTACTAATTCGGTAGATACGAAAATTTTAAATATTGCGCTAATGGACGAAATTGCAGAAACATCAGCCTTATATCCGGAGGAAGTAGTATCAAAAAGGTGGATTTTTTGTGTCAAATCACACGAAAGCCAATCCATACCTGATGACGAAGTCTTTTTTCTTTTCGCCCTCACTTCCATCTCTTCATCTGACGAATCTTCAGATCCCTGGAGATACTCGGAGACCTTCGTTTCCTTGGAGCTTCAGAAGTCGAAGGCTGAGACACAAATACATCGTCATCCGAATCTGTGTTCATCTCCTCATCTTCGCTGTCGCTTCTAGTCAATGTCTCCAATATCGAATCCTCAAGTAATAACTTGTTTTTCGACATGGTTAAAAAAACCGCAACTCCCAGGTTCGATGCCGAATCTACGTGAGAACACTTGGTGATTGGAATGAAAACTGTAGTGCTGCTTGGACAAAACCACAGACTAAAGTGAGAGCAAAATTCTCGAATAGTATAAAGAGGGAATAGCAAAGGAAAGGGTAGAAAACAACTAGTGTGCATGTTCTAGGAAAAAGAATTGCTTCGCAACCTTTGAAGAGCAATACAAAGAATCGCAACCTGAATGGCAGGTGGGGAACTTTCCACTTTCTAAGAAATGAGGAAGAATTTAGAATAGGAAAACCCTGGGAACAGATAAGTATCCTTTTCTTGAATGCATCTGAATTCGCACAGTGGAGAGGAAGAAATAAGACCAGAATACCAGTATGTGCACCGCAAAGTTGGATATCGGCGATCCCCTCCATGGACGGGAATCCCAGTTGTGTTCTCTGGCTGTTATTCGGTTTTCCCGATTTACCTAGCATCACAGGTTTCACGGGATAGTTCGTAGACACTACTGCATTCCGATGCTTCCCTTTATCTTTGGAATTTTCAAAGAGACCTTCCTATCGTTCATGGGGTATAGTAACCGACTTTGATGTTTTCCGGAAGGGGGTTTTCCAACCTGTATGAAATTTTTTCAAGGTATGGTATTCTCCTCCATGAGATCTTTGGATTTTCCGTAGATGTAAGTCCCGGAGATAATTTTAATATCCGTCCGTTTTTTCAGTTTCCTCTTCCAAACATTGTCTATCAAACTAATTCGATAATTATTCTATAACGTGATTTTTTTATTATATTGAATTCTTTTACCTAATTATTGTGAACAGTATTCAGTTAATTCCTCAAAGAGCGCATTCTAGGCCTTCTAATGAAGTAAGCCTTTTCTACACGTATCCATCGATAAAATAAATGATTTAAAAACAGTACTGTGTCTTGCATCTGCTTGAGTAAGCTAATAAATTACAAAGATGGAATGTATTAGAAAAATCAGAGGGAATCCAAGATACATCATTACCATTTAGGCGGAATAGTAAATACCTTACTATTAAAGGTAGAATTTCGTTTAAAAGTTGTACATAATCAGCAAGACACGAGATTTTTATATTCAAGGTAATTTTTTCAATTACTACTATAAATAAATATTTGGAAAAATGACTGCATTATTATCAGTGTGCCGCGACCCCATGCTGTGAAAACGGAGGTTAATTACCGAGGGACAGTATTTCCCAATTGCGGTTGCCGAGGAAAGGGCACAGAGCCCCGCTAAGAAGGACCCAAAAGGGTTCAAGTTTATACCTGGCATCCAGAGAGAAGCAAACTTGCCCCGTATCCTGGAGAAGTTTTTCCTCCGAATGCCCTCGTAGCCTAAGAACGATTTTAGGAGAATATAGCCGTCTCGAAAGGGTTAATAAGTACCATAACCTTCATACCAGAATTAACAATATAGGTGCGGATATTAAGTTTTTGAAGAAATATAAGGCTGAAAAAGTAATTCCCTTTCGAGACGGCTATATTCTCCTAAAATCGTTCTTAGGCTACGAGGGCATTCGGAGGAAAAACTTCTCCAGGTTACTATAGGTATAGGATATACTCCAGGATACTCCAGGAAAGGTATCTTAGAAGTTAGAAATCTAGCCATCACTGGCCTTCCATACTTTATTACTGTTCCATTAGTCAGATGTCTTAACCCTAAATTATATATCAATAGGAAGGATTCCTACAGGTCTTACCTTGGTGCTCGCGAAATGAATGAAGAGTACCGACACCCTGTGGGCACGTAACTGCTACCTTAAGAGGACTCTTGGGGAGCTTCATTCCATGGTTCTACGGAGGGGGCTAGCTCCGGTGGGGGGGGAGTGAGACGGCCACCTCTGTGTCAGCTTGGCCTGCGATGACCACAAGGGGCTGCCATTGAGTCATCGCTGGTTTGAATCACGAAGATGGTGCGGCCTTCTTCCAGTCATTCGGGGGAGAGGGTTCCATTCCTGGGGGCCGAATGCTGTTTGGCTACGAGGAGTGGAGGAGGAGAGTGGGATGGTAGGATTGCTGGGGAGGTGGCGCCGAACCCACTTCATGTCAAAGTGCTTATGAGCATGTTCGGACGACCATGCCTGCCGCTCTGCCCTCCAGAGTAGCCGCGCCTAATATAGGGTGTTAAGTATTTTATTTTTTTAGAAAACTCTCAGTCGTTGCAGGTTTTTTAAGTAGAAAAAAGTTATTTAGATATTTTTATTTGTATTAATTCCGGTAACGAATCTTCGTTAGTACTTATATTTTGAGGAAGTTTTCGCTTCCTTACCCTCGTTACCGTTTAAACAAACCCGTCCTTTTCTTCCACTAAAGAGGTTTATATTATCGCTCCTGTCACTTTCTTATAGTTTAATTCAGTTGTTTCCTTATTCTCCGGTTAAGTTTCAGTGTTAGGTTAGGTTAATGTATTTCATTTGCTTGTGGGTTCTTTTTGCAAATTTGTTTTAAATCAGTTGAGGTTTATAGGTTAGGATGGCTTCACCTAGGTCTCCCGTTTCCTCCTTCCTGGGAACCGCTGCTCTCGAGTCCCTCCGGGCCGAGAACGCGGAACTCAGAAGGTTGGTCGCGGATCTTGCCTCCAGGGTGGAGAGGTTGCAGGCTTCCTCCCCACGTGTGGGATCTGAATGTAGCACCTCGAAAGCTCGCTGCGCCAGGTTGGCGGCTCGGGCTTGCCTGAGCGCGGAAGCCGGCCGAGCGATCGACGGTGCCCCGAAGGTCTCATCGCGGGCGAGGAAGTGTGGACGGCCAGGAAACCCGATGAGTGGAAGGTAGTCTAGGAAGCTCCAATGATAGTGGAACCTTTACGCCCAAGGGCCCGCCGGGAGGGAGTGTGTGAACGGGTGTTCTCCCGGTGTTTACCAGGAGGTACGGAGCCGCAGGTGACGGAGGAACCGAGAACGTCGGTATCGTCATCGAAGTGCTCCGCGCTGCGAGTGGTGGTGCACGCAGGCACTAACGACGCCTCGAGATTCGGGTCCGTGGAGATCTTAGATTCTTATAAGAGTCTGATCGCCGAGGCTTCCCGTGTCGAGAGTGAGTCGGGTGTCCGAGTGTCGCTGTCCATTTGCAGCATAGTTCCGCGAAGGGACCGTGGTTCTGAGGTTTGGAATCCAATTCTCGGCTTGAACCGAAGGCTGCGGAACTTCTGTAGGGACAACGGGGTCGGTTTCGTTGATTTGTGGCCGGTTCTCGGTTCATGTCGGATACCTCTTGACCGTTCTGGCGTTCATTATACTGCCAGGACTGCGGAGCTGGTGGCGCGTAGGATATTGGAGGAAAATAGGGCTATTTTAGGTTAGACAATAGGGAATCAATGCCACCATTCGTAGATTTAGTTTCAGAAGTTAGGGCCTCAAATGGGAATGGAATCACGCAGTTAATGCCAGGCAAGCAATTAATAAAATTAAGAATCAAGCGAGAGAATCAGTTAGAAATGTAAAGCCGTTACGCAGAGATAACTCTAGTAATTTTAGTTCAAATTTACGCCGTAATATCAAAAGTGAAATTTGCGAAGAAATAAACTTAGTCGTTGTGAACTGTAGAAGTATTCGTTGCAAACAGGCGGAATGTTTTAACCTAACAAGAAAAACATGTGCCGATATAATATTAGGAAATGAAATTTGGCTCAGCGAAGTAGCAGCATCTAGTGAGATTTTCCCTCCTAACTACACTGTATATCACAAAGACAGAGGTGATAGGTTAGGAGGTGGAGTATTTATCGCTGTTAGGAATAACTTATTTAGTCAATTAGAAGTTCTGCAAAACCGAGAAAACTCTGAGATGATCTGGTGCTCAGTGTCTGATAGGCATGGTAAGAAAACTTATTTCTGCTCTTTTTATCGTCCTCCCGACGGTGATGGCGAATCCATCGAGGTCCTGCACGAGTCACTTACTAAACTACGAAAGAGTAAGCCCTACGCAACTGTCTTCGTAGGAGGGGATTTTAATCTTCCTAACGTTAACTGGACGAACATGTCCGTCACTAAAAACAGTCGAGATAAAAATGCATCGCAGAAGTTAATAGATTTATTTTCAGTCTTTGCCCTTGAACAGATTAATACAGAAGCAACGCGAATGACTTCTCTCGGCAAAGGCAATATTCTCGATCTACTTGCCACTAGTCATCCTTATCTCGTTCATAGATTATCCGTAGATGAAGGAATATCAGATCACAAAATAATAACCGCAGTGCTTAAGGTAAATGCATTCCGTGTCACGAAGCCCCCACGTACGTTATATGTCTTTAAAAGAGCAGATTTCCACGCGTTTAAGGAATTTATTAAGGCGAACAGTTATGCATTTATTAGTTTTATTCAGGAACACTCGGTAGACGCGAGCTGGTCAGAGTTTCTTCGTATCCTTCGCGAAGGTACCTTTAGATTTGTTCCGACGAAATTGGTACGAGATCGCCAAGAACCGCGATGGGTTAAACCGAAATTACGTTCTCTCCAAAGAAAACAGAGAGTTATTCATTCGCGTATGAAGTCCTTTCCGAATAACAGTGTTGAATACGAAGAACAGCGGCTGAAATATTTAGACATCAAAATTAAAGCGAAGAATGAGGCTCGTAGCGAATTCGAAGCATATAGATCTATTACATTGCGCGAATCGCTGGAAAAGAATCCAAAAGAGTTCTGGTCATACGTTCGTGAGAGTAGAGGCAAACAATCGACCGTTTTGCACCTTGTTGATAATAATGGAAAGACAGTAACAGATGCCAGTGATAAAGCGAACATTCTTAACCAGCATTTTAAAAAATGCTTCACATTAGATGACGGTCGAGTCAACGCATTCCCCACCCGCGTTACTTCCACAATGAGTAAGTTAAAATTGAACGAGGCAGGAATTAGAAACCTTTTATCACAGGTCGATAGTAAGAAATCTCCCGGGCCAGAAGGCGTGCCTGCATATGTAATATCTACACTAGCAAATGAGCTTGCTCCTCTCCTCGCGTTTTTCAGTAAATCTTTAGATGAATGTACGGTTCTGGTCTCATGGAAGAAAGCGCACATTACCCCAGTGCCGAAAAAAGAGCGTAAGACACAACCAGACGACTTCCGGCCGATATCGTTAACGTCGGTATTTAGTAAAATTCTTGAGCACATCATCTGAAGTTATATAATGCGTTCTCTCAGGTAACT
Source organism: Ladona fulva (assembly GCA_000376725.2). Classification (NCBI taxonomy): domain Eukaryota; kingdom Metazoa; phylum Arthropoda; class Insecta; order Odonata; family Libellulidae; genus Ladona; species Ladona fulva. Next base: position 27,356 of record KZ309412.1, on the reverse strand, counting down.
AGTTCGCCCGTTTCTTGAGTACTGCTGCGCGGGATGGAATCCGGACGAGAAGGGTTTGATTTTGAAACTAGAGCGCGTACAACGTAGAGCGGCTCGCTTCGTTAAGGGAGACTACAAGTTCGACAGCAGTGTATCAGATATGATTAAATCCCTCGGCTGGAACTCTCTTGACGATAGAGGACTCGAATTTAGGCACAGATTGTTCTAGAAATTCCTGAGTAGTGACTTACATGGCGAAATACGCGACATAGTGATTCCTGCGCTTAGCGAACGCAATTTTCGAGACCAGACGTCGAAAACATTTCGTGGGATTATTGCACGAACTTATAGTTATTATTGGTCTCTTTTTCCAGATAGTATTAGACGCGTAAATAGGATGAATAATTAAAGACGTTGGTGTATTAACACCCCCTGCCATAGGCCATTCGGCGGTTTGCGGGGTATTTATGTAAATGTAAATGTAAATATTTAAAACTTTCGTATCTACCGAATTAGTAAGTCTAATTTCTAAAGAGACTGGGTAGGGTACCACGCATGTCGTTGCCACTCCATCCCGGAGTGCTGACGTGTGGAAGGTGGTTTCAAGTCGGGGTGCTGGCGGCATAGTGCTCCGAAAGCAGTGTGCTGTGGATGCTTCGGCTGAACAGGCACCTGTTAGAGATATGTTTGAGGTGCTGACGGACCTAGAGCTAGAGCACTCGCCCGTTGTCACGAAGGAAGCTGGACCGAAGGAAACCCATGGGGGGAGGGGAGTTTTAGTGATAGGGAGCTCCAACGTCTGGCGTATTATTTTTCCGTTGCGGCGAAGGGCCTGCCGCGAGGGAATGTGTGAGCGGGTGTTCTCTAGGTGTATACCCGGAGGTACGTTGCCGCAGGTGACGAAGTAGTTGAGTATCTCGGCTCCTAGGCCACGAGTGAACGTATAATTTCACAGATCTTATTTTTTCCTTATAAGCTATGAACCTACTGAGATTGAATTAAATCAAGCGGTAACACTCCGTTAATGTTCCTTGTCAGAAGTAGCGCGCCTTCGGGAGTCGTCTGGGATTGGCATTGGGTTATCCATATGCAGCATTTTTCCGCGTATCTACCGAGGTCGAACTGTTTTGTGTAGGGTAGAGGGTCTAAACCTTCGGCTGTGGAATTTCTGCCGGGACAAGAGAGTTGAATTTGTTCAACTGCGGCATGTTTTCGACTCGTGTAGGGTACCCATAAACCGCTCTGGAGTTCATTATACGGCCGAGGTTGCGGGTAAGGTAGTGAGGGTGTTTAGGCATGTGAGTGTTTTTTAGATTAGAGAAAGTACAAATAATAGATTTGGGTGTAATATCGAATAGTAATGAGGTCAGATTAGGAAACAAAAACACCCACATAGGCGAGACTAATAAGAAGTACCGAATTGCGAGAAGAATATCGAGAGTACCGAATGAAAGAGGATGATATTGAAATAAGGAAACAAAATCAGTAAAAAATAATATTACTATTCCTTGTTTGAGTTTTTTTTTGTTTTCCTATATTTCTTTGCTGCACTTACTGATTTACACACATAGATTTCATCCACTATTTAGACTCCAAACTATTAAACAAGTTTCACAGTCTGCATACCAAGATTAATAATATAGGGCCTGATATCCGGTTTCTGAAGAAATGCAAGGCTCACCACGTAATTCCCAAATTCATGGACATAATTCCCAAGACAAAAAATATCCTGAAAGTATTGAATACGCACACTCCAAATGGTTTCAATTTGAAATTAGCTCATTATGTAGTAAAAGGTCCAATTTGGAAATCTTGGCTTACAATTTTCATTTACAAATTACAAAAAAATTAAGCAATATAGGTTTTACCATATGGTGTGAGTTTATTGAGAAAGTGTCTTTTATTAATAACATAAAATATTTAAATAAGAATCCTAAATTACGTAAAAAATTTAACATACTTGTAAAACTGTCTAACAACAACTTGAACAAGCATAGCAGTTACCCAAGGTATCTGAGTGATAGGTTTGAACACGTAAAAATTTTTTTTATTGTATTTTTGGTGTTTGTGTTATTTAATACTGTTATTTAATAATAATGGTCTAAAATTCTCTCTTCCTCCTCCAACTTCCCCTCTGGAAGAATTATTATTAATATTGAATCATCATTAGAGTATTACAATGAGCAGACCAAATACTCCCTAAGACAATCTTATTTGACCAAAATTTCAAAGAACCTATCTACTGTTAATAAGCCAAGAAACAACATAAGTTATAAGTTATAAAACAACTTAAAGCCAAAGATTGCTTTTATATTAAAGCTGATAAAGGCAATTCTGTGGTCATATTAGACAAATCTCAATATTTTGCCAATTATGAAAAATTATTAAAAGATGGATCTTATAATGCAATATCTAGAAACCCTATTAAGAAATATACTACACAAACTAAAGAGGTACTCAAATTTAGTAATAATTTGATTCCAGTCTTAAATATAAATTACGTATATCAAATCCAACTATTCTTAAATTGTACTGTCTTCCAAAAATACATAAAGATAACACTTCCATGAGACCAATTACCTCAGCGATAAACAGCCCCACCAATAAAATTGCCAATTGGTTGAATAACCAGTTTAAATCTATGCCCTTCAATGATTCTCACTCTGTAATTAACTCATTGGACCTGATCAGGAAGTTAGAAAATACAAGCTTGTCGGATTTTGAAGTTTTGGTTTCGTTTGATGTATGTAGTCTCTTCTCTAGTGTTCCCATTCCTTAGACGTTATCTGTTCTTAGGAATTTACTGACCGGTTTTAATATTGGTGACTATATTGTTAATGAAAATATTCTTTTGACAAAAATATGCATGGAACAAAATTGCTTTCAGTTTAATGGCAAGTTCTACACTCAGACATATGGTTGTGCCATGGGCAATCCTTTATCACCTTTCTTAGCTAATGTTTTATGTCACATTTCGAAGAGACCTGTGCTCAAAATTTCGTATACTTTCCTACAGTGTGGTACAGATATTTTGATGATATTTTTACTATTTTTGACCGTAACAAATATGATATTCATAACTTTTTAGATAACTTAAATAACCTCTTCCCGTCCATTAAATTTACGGTTGAAATGGAACATGACCACAGATTATCCTTTCTAGATTTACTTAATGGCTCAGGAGGACCTTAATGGTAATATTTATCTCTTCTCGTGCAATCATTTATAATGTATATTGAATTATATTACTATTATTGTATTTTAGTAAATATTGTATATTGTATTTCCTAAATAAAATAAAGAGCTTTCACACATCTTATATCAACATATTCACATCCATANTTACACCCCCTGCCACACGCCGGAAGGCGGCTTGCAGGGTACTTATGTAGATGTAGATGTAAAAGGTTCAGTTTGGAAATCATGACTTAAAATTTACAGTTACAAATTACAAACAAATTAATCAATATTGGTTTTACTAAATAATGTGAGTTTATTGAGAAAATGTATTTTATTAATAACATAAAATACTGAAATAATAAACTTAAATTACATAAGAAATCTAACATACATAGAAAGCAGTTTAACAACAACTTGAATGATCCTAGCAAGTACCCAATGCATCCCAGTGATTGCACGAAAAAACACTTTCCTCATTGTCCTTCAATGACAATGGGTTGGCTTTTTTTAATAATGGTCTAAAATTTTCTCTTCCACCTCCAACTTCTCCTCTGGAACATCATTCTTGACCTGAGTGTCGAAGTGAAAGGAAGTATTCTCCGGAGCTCCTCTACGGACCCCCTGAGTGACAAGCCAACAGCCAGCAAGCCCTCATTATCCGGTGTTTGTTTATCAGTGTTGCCCGTCTAAGCTGAGCAGCAGACCAGTGATAAGAACAGCAATAGCACTTTTCATTTTTACTGTATTCTGTTTTGTGAACACCCTCGTTTGTTTAGATATTTTAGTTATGTTTTAGAAAAAAGTTTTTTATCGTCCTTTCAGTGAGATAAGATATATTCAGGTGTTTCCTGAGTCTCAGGTCAAGTTTCATAGTCAGGTAAGTTTAGTTTAACGTACTTTAGACGAGTGATACAGAACCAATTTGTGGTATTTTAGTTGTTTCAATAGTCTAGTTTCAGTGTCCGTTTTGTTTAACTTATTGCAGCAGTTTGTTGATTCCTTTTTGGCACCAATTCAAATCATTTGTAGTTAATAGTTTAGATTAACTTACTGCAGTAGTTTATGTCTATGTCTATGTGTATACCCTGCTATTTTGATTTATTGATTCTTTTTTTGCACTAACTCAAATCAGTTGTAGTTTATTGGATAGGATGGGCTCTCCTAGGATTCGCATTTCCTACTCCTTGGGAATTGCTGCTCTCGAGTCCCTCCGAGCCGAGAACGCGGAACTTAGAAGGTTGGTCGTGGATCTTTGCTCTACGGTGGAAACGTTGGAGGCTTCCTCCCCACGCTTGAAATCTGATGGTAGTCCCTCGAAAGCTCGCTGCGCCAGGTTGGCGGCTCGGGGTCACTCGAGCGTGGAAGCCGGCAGAGCAATCGAGGATGCCGCGAAGGTCTATTCGCGGGCGGGGGGTCGAAGACCAAAAAGCCCGACAAGTGGAAGGTAGTGGAAGGACTTTCCCAGTTCTACTTATTCCCCACAAGACATTTGGCAACATTGGACTTCAGCATCTCCACCTTTCCTGCAGTTTCCGTCACCCCAGGCCGAAACATTTTCGATAGCGACCATGAATCCATCGACGCCACTTTCACCATTTCTCCGAAAACGACATCCCGCAGAGAACCCTCTCTTCAAGCTCAACCCTATCGCGCTTGGGCCAAACTTCAAATGTCTGACGTCGATCGCTGTCTTTCTTTACTCCCCTGGAATGTACTGAACTGTCTTCCACTGCAGGATGCGGTGGACTTATTCTACGACTTAATTAGTGCCGTTATCAGTGGCCATGTTCCTTTGGGTAGACCCAAATCAAATAAATTCCCTCCGTGGTTTAAGAGTGATACCAAATTCTACCTAGACAACAAAAATCGGGCATGGTATATATGGAAGGAATTTCCAAGTGAACAATCGAAAAAAGTATACTGTGATCTCAGGAAAACAACCAAAGCGCTTATTCGACGTGATTACTCAGATTACGTTAACGATATCTGTGACTCTATCCCAACCAATCCAAAGAAGTTTTGGTCGTATATTAATAGCCGCAGACAAAGCCCTAAACTCCCTGATATAATCCACTATGGAAACTCATCTGCGACGGGCCATCAAAAGTCTGAATTATTCCTAAATTTTTTCTCTGACTGTTTAACTAGCTCCTCCAATTCTCTTACAGATATAACCTCCCAGAATCAGATTTCTTCAATATGCAGTCACTCCTTAACTCAGCTACAAACCTCTCCTTATGAAGTGTTTCAATTCATTTCAAAGATCTCTCCCCATCGTTCTCCTGGTTCCGATGGCATCCCCTCCATTTTTATCCGTAACTGTGCTTCATCTCTCTCCATCCCTTTGTGTCTCCTTTACAACCGCTGCTTCTCTTCTGGTACCTTCCCCCCTCAGTGGAAGTCGGCCAATATTATTCCCATCCACAAGTCAGGTCCCAAATCAGATGTGTCCAATTACCGCCCTATATCAATTCTTCCTATTTTTTCGTCCATCTGTGAAAAAATCATTTAAAATCGTTTATTCTATTTTACAACCCCGCATCTCTCTACCAGCCAACATGGCTACCTTCCGGGCCGCTCCTGCTTAACTAACTTAGCAGTATTTCAGCACCATGCCGTAAATGCAATCCAAAACAAGAGCCAACTGGACTCCGTTTTCCTAGATTTCTCCAAAGCCTTTGATTCTTTGGACCACAACCTATTCATCCACAAACTATCCCAACGGAATAATATACATGGCAACTTTTTAAATCTTTTATCAAGCCTCCTAAGTAACCGTACTTTGCGTGTAATAACTCCTGGATCTGTATCCAACTGGACGAATGTGACTTCAGGTGTACCTCAGGGTAGTGCATTAAGCCCTTATCTATTCAATTTATTTATCGATGATCTAGCTACTGTACCCTCTACAGAAGAGGACATTTTATTTGACGCTGATGATTGTAAAATTTTCTCTCGAGTGACCAAAAGAGAAGATTGTAAAAGATTTCAAAGAACGCTAAATGAAATCTCCAAGTGGTGTGGTGACTGGAAGTTAAAGTTAAACACGAACAAATGTCATGTAATGTCAATCGCTTTGAAAAAGTCCATCGATAACAACTACATGATAAATGAGATAACACTCCCAAGAGTATTTCAAGAGAAGGATCTTGGCGTCATCATAGACTCTAAGCTTTCGTTTGCCCAACATACCACAAAAATAAAAAAATCACGCCCTCTCCCTCTTGAGGCTCCTTTATCGTTTTACTGATATTACTGAACCTATGGCTCTTTCCTTGTACTTTTCCTCCTTCATCCTTCCGGTCCTATCCTACTGCTCCCCTATCTGGTCCATGTCCACTGCAACCCATCTTTCCTCTTTAGACAGAGTCACAAACTTTTTTCTCAGAATTGTGAAAACCAGAGTTCCTTCTTTCCGAATAGCCTCCAAAAGTACTATACTGTCTTCTCTGTCTTTGGATTCTCTTTCTGTCAATCGAGTTAAACATGATTTATCCTTCTTATATTCGCTACTAAATTCCCTTTCAGACTGTCCTCTCTTAACTTCTCTCCTCCATTATCGTGTTCCTAACAGATCTACCCGTTTGACATCTCTGCTACACTATAACACACCTCGACTCCCACTTATTAAGCGTTCTCTTTTCTTTCGCCTTCCTTCATTGCTGAATTCCATTCCTCCCTCTGTTGATCCTTTTTTCTTGCCTAAGGGGACTTTTATAAAATTAGGTCTAACTCATACCAGATCACTGTAACTGCTGCCTCCTATTTCCTCTTGCTATTCTCCTGCTTCCTGTCCTATATATTGTTGCTGTTTTGGTTGTTTTTTTTTGCTTACTTGTTATGAATATCACTTTCAATTGGCTTTTTATGCTGTATGTGATAAATAAATAAAGTAGTCTCCTTTCGGGGGGATCGTGGGGTGGTTCTGCGGAAAAAAGGAGTTGAGGAGGCCCCGACCAATTCTCTCCCTGTTAGCAATCGTTTTTCGGTGTTCTCGGAGGACGACCCGGAGGGCATTGCGCCTGCTGCCATCTCCGTCTCCTCGGGCTCTACTCTAACTCTAACGTTCGGCGAATAATGGAGCGTTTATGACCAAGGGCCTGCCGGGAGGGAGTGTGTGAGCGGGAGTTCTCCAGGTGCTTATCAGGACGTACGGTGCCGTAGGTGATAGACGAGCTGAGGACGACGGTAACGTCATCGAACTACTCCGCGCTGCGAGTGGTGGTACACGTGGGCAATAAGGACGCCTCGAGATTCGGGCCCCAGGAGATCTTAGATTCTTACAAGAATCTGATCGCTGAGGCTTCCCGTGTCGAGCGTGAGTGGTGTGTCCGAGTGTCGCTATCGCTTTGCAGTATAGTTCCGTGGAGGGGCCGTGGTTCTGGTGTCCTGATTATAAAATTATTAGCAGGGAATAATGGTTTTTCTACGGAACTGTTTGACAAACTTATAAAAAGGAAAACACGAAAAATGGCTTCCTCTTCCATTTTTCCCTCCCTCTCCCCCTTGGACGACTCTAAAAAGAAATGTGTGAAACTTCCTTTCCTGGGAAAGATATCTTACAAACTCGCTAATCTTCTTCCGAAGAATTTGAGAGCTGCATTCTACACCCCCTGGAATCTACGAAAAGCATTATCCCACGTCAAGGATAAGAAGGATCCTTCGTCTCAATCGGGGATCTACAAACTGGAGTGTGAGGAGTGTCCAGCCGTTTACATCGGGAGGACAGCCCGCTGTTTGGAGACAAGAGCCGAAGAACACCAACAGAGCTACCGCTTGAACCAAGAAAATTCAGCCTTTGCGGCACATCTCCAACGATGTGACCTCCTCCCCGAAGCTTCTCCGATGTCTACCCAATGGGAAGAAGCTAGATGCGTTGGAGGCTATAGAAATAATGTGCGCTGAAAACCTCACAAATGAAATAATCTTCATGTCCCCTTCCCCTCTCCTCACCCTTCCTTCAAAAATCCCCAAATATATATAAATGCTGTTGCTTTCCCTGTATAACTGACGTGATGATGGCGTTCAGCCGAAACTAGTCGTCGAGAAATATACTCTGTTGAAATTACCAAGTTCCTTTATTTCATTCAGTGAAATGGCTTTCCACGAAGTACGGACAGAAACGATTGATTACATAAGAAGTTGATATTTACAGAAAACCCACAGCAACTCTCAACTTTATTCCGATTAATTCCTTTCACCCAGTCAGTCAGAAACACGTCTCTTGCCATCATTTAGTACACGGACTTGTGAATTTTCCTTAGAACAAAGACAGGTTCAAAGTAGGACATGATTTAAATATACAAACAGCCATTAGGCTAGGATACAACCCGCAATTATTTCATACCATAGTGAAGAGACAAGTTCAAATTACTTATTAATAATAACACAACACTGAATTCTAATAATGTTACTTCAAAGGAAAACTTTCTGTCCTAAATTAACAAAAGGCCTGGTCAACATTTTGAGACACAAATACATGTACATTTGCTTTCATAATCCTTACTCTATTAAAAATATATTGGTAAATACGAAAGATAAAATTGACAACCTTGATGAGTCGGGCACTTACAACACCACCTGTCCAGAATGTGGTTTAATATATATAAGACAATAAAGGCGTAAATTGATCACAAGATTCAAAGGGCATTTAGCGCATTTTAAATTCGGGAGAACGCAAATCTCTAGTGCAGCCAAACATGTGTGATACTGGACATTTTATTTCAATAGACAACTTCAAACTGGCATATAACTCTCACACACACACACCTCAATGCATTGGAGAATTTATACATTTATAAAAATAAAGATACTTTGATGAATCAAGATTTAGACTTTAATAAAACACTTCAAGTTATTAGATCGCTAACGCCTTCAGTCGTCATTTGTTTCGCTTCAATTTTATTGGCTGGCGCCCTTTCTCTTCGCGCTCCTTTACCGGTCGGCCAGAGCCTGAAGATGGTTCCATAGAAACCGAAATACGTATAGCGTAAGTTTTTTTTGGTGGTTTTTGGAGTTTATTTTACATTATAACCTAATATTAGCTATTAAGTTCTATCGCATAATATAAAATAACTCACTTCAGTGACGCGCTTATTAATAATTTATACGAAAGGTGCTTTTGTAAAGGGTGATGATCGCCGTAGATACATGCAACCCGTCATACGAGTAAGTACTGCGAGTTTACAGAACATTACGGCGAAAAGGAAATTCATATATGGTCGGATTCTTTATTATGGATGCTCGAGTTTGTACTCGAATTAAGTATAAACCAGGAATCACACAGAAAAACCGGTTACGTAATATTATTAATTCCTGACCTAGCTGTCAAACGAGACGGACGTGCCTTTCTCTCTCTCCTGAGTGCACCTGCTGAGTTTGCAGCCGCAGACGTACTTCCTGCATGCCAAAAACGTCCACATGTTCGCTTATAGCGTATAGTTTCGTTACTTACAGTAGATATTTAGTGTTAAGTTTAGTGCTCTTTTGTAGTGTTTAGTGTATCTATTCCGAAGTTTTTGCAGTTAATGTTCGAAGCAACTAATCGAGACCGCACGAGCGTTAAGTACAATCGACCCTTATAGATAATTCTTCTTTCTTCTCCATTTATCGCCTACTTTTGTGAGTATATAGGGTTTTCATTTGCGCATATTTATAACCTTATGAGCCGAGGACCTCTTTCTTTCTTCCTGTGAAGTCAGGGTAATTTATTTGAACAAACATTTACTGTTAACTAGCAAAAAATTATTTAATCAATTTTGCTTTTTTGAATTTAAAACTCCATCTTTTACCCGAGTAATTAACTTCAGTATTTCTTCATACTAAGTCTGTTTCATCCGTTGTTGCACTTATTTTAAGAAAGGCATCTTAGAAGTTAGAAATCTAGCCCCTTCTCTTGAAACTCAGGTAAAGCCCAACGTAAGGTAAATAGCGTTTATTGTTAGGTGTTTTCGTTTTAGTCAGATGTATGTATTCATTCCTGGACACCTGGGCATGAGTCTCTGTTATTTCAGTTCTCATATTAAATGTTTTTGACTTGGACTTCCTATCCCTGGTGGCTTTCACATTTCATGGCTACTCCGTTTTATTCTTATCAGCACACGTCTACGTTTTATTATCATTTGTGTTTACATACTTCAATTACACACTATCAACAACACTCGTTGACTTTCATTGGGGTCACGCTTGAGCAACTGGACTCGATTGGGCCCTTACTCATACCACTATTCCACATGGCTTTGTTGAGTGAACGTCAGGTTGAACTTAATAAGTTCCATAACCTTCAAACCAGAATTAACAATATAGGTGCGGATATTAAGTTTTTGAAGAAATGTAAGGCTAAAAAAGTCATTCCAAAATGTATGGATATATTTCCTATGATCAGAAACCAACGTGCCCTAAGAAGCATCGAGTTAACTCACTCGAAAAGGTTTCAACTTGAGATTAGGTCACTGTACAGTCGAAGGGCACAATTGGAAATCAAAGCTTACTACCTACATTTAAATATTACCAATAATCTTACTGAAGCAGAATTTCAACATTGGAATACTTCTTACATAAGATGTCAATAATCTTATATACCACCATAAGTCTAAGAAACTCGATCGAAAGTTCCAGAATCTCATCAATAGTTCTTATTTTCAAGTAAATCTTCTACACAGTTTCGACCAGTTGTCAAACACACTGAGAATTCAATGAATTTTCAACATGTTAATAATCTTTCCTCCACCAACTTCACTGATGAAGAACTATCTCTGCTTAACTTAGGTTTGAAGTTTGCCTTTCCTCCTAAACTCCCACCTGTAGAGTCCTTTAATCTCCAACATAGAGTCTTCCATTACCCACTTAAATGAAAACAAAACACCAAAAATGTACTTAGATTATCCTGCTTTTCTCAAATACAAAAATATATTTTGAATTGCCACCGTCATCAACCTTCTAACAACCTGAGAATAGTCAAACCACTTCTTGACAAAGATTGCTTCTATATGAAAGCCGATAAAGGCAATTCAATAGTTATTCTTAATAAGACTCAATATTACTCTAATGTTGAAGATTTAATTAAAGACGGGCCTTACACTCCTNCGCATGGGTGGGCGTTCCGCACACAGAGAGGGCCAGCAAGACATGAAGAGAAGAAGATGATGGGGGTGATTGATGATGAGAAAAGATATGATGGAGCATGAGAGCCCTCCCTGTGCCCCCCCCCCCTCACCACGTGGAGGAACCCACACCGAGGGGCCTTCACCCCGAAATGCCTTCATCGGGAGCGTAATGGCCGTCGCTTGGACCTCCTAGAGGAAATGGAATTACCCTTTCCCTTCCCCCCTTTTCTTGTTTCCTATATATTTGAAAATGTGAAAAAGTTTTTTTGCCTGATGATGCTAGGACACTAGCGAAACATGTTGCCATAAATAAAATTGCTGTGGCAGTGTACGAAATGGTCTTTATTTCACTCATAATATTTGGTTAGGAGACTTAAAGTTATTAATAAACGTAAATTACGGTTTTAATGCTTGGGAGAATTTATATATTTACAAAATTCGTCACTCCATCATGAATTCTAACTTAGATTTTGATAAAAGATCGTATTGCTTTTTGGACTCCGCTAGTTGATTCTCTTTTGTTTTTCGACTGTCTCTAGTCGAAGTGCGCGGAGCGCGAAACGCGCTTTAGGTTCAACGTTCCTGTTTTTAGTGGTTTTTGGATTTTGTGACTTTTGTTACATTTTGCCACCAGCGGCACACCATTTATTCAGATTTTGCTAATGATGAACAGTTTTCGAGTACGAACGTAGGCCAGCCTATTGACTTCGCTGCGGAGGGTACCACGCATGACGTTGCCAGTCCGTCACGGAGGGTTGACAAGTGGAATACGGTTTCAAGTCGCGGTGCTCGCGGCATAGTGCTCCAAAAGCAGTGTGCTGCGGATGCTTCGGCTGAACCGGCACCTGTTAGAGATATTTTTGTAGTGCTGTCGGACCTAGAGCTAGAACACTCGCCCGTTGTCACGAAGGAAGCTTGACCGAAGGAAACCCATGGGTAGAGGGGAGTTTTAGTGATAGGGAGCTCCAACGTCCGGCGTATTATTTTTCCGTTGCCGCGAAGGGCCTGCCGCGAGGGAGTGTGTGAGCGGGTGTTCCCTAGGTGTATACCCGGAGGTACGTTGCCGCAGGTGACGAAGGAGATGAGAGCGGCTATTAGGGAGACTGGTTGCTCTTCGTGTGGTGTGCTCAAGTGGTGGCCCATGTAGGCACCAATGATGTCCCGAGGCGTAATCTCTGAGGATATTTTGGGTTCTTTGGAGGATCTGACCTCACAAGAAACATTAACTGACTGTTACCGCCCGATTTAATTAAAACTGTTGGTTCACAGTTTATGGTGAGAAAACAAGATTTTTGAAATAATACGTTCCCCCGTGGCCTAGAAACCGAGATATTTTAAATCAAAAATTGTAAACTGACCACCCGGGCCCCTCACTGCGATGCCGCACTCTCAGACGGGAATAGCGGGCGCGAGTCCCGATGAGCTCGCCGCTCTGCCGAGAAGACCTCACGTGGGGAAAATTCGAAGGTATTTATATAGGGACGGGAAAACTGGGAGATATGTACTCTTTATACATTTCATTATACATATTCAACTCTTGACCTGAGTGTCGAAGTGAAAGGACTTGGGACCCTCTTAGTGACAAGCCAACGGCCACCAAGCCCTCATTATCCGGTATTTGTTTTCCAGTGTCGCCCGTTTTAGCTGAGCAGCAGATTAGTGTTAAGTACTAGAAGTTCTTTTTAAGTATTTTATTTTTTTAGAAAACTCTCAGTCGTTGCAGGTTTTTTTAAGTAAGAGTAAGTTATTTAGATATTTTTTATTCGTATTAATTCCGGTAACGAATCTTCGTTAGTACTTATATTTTGAGGAAGTTTTCGTTTTCGCTTCCTTACCCTCGTTACCGTTTAAACAAACCCGTCCTTTTCTTCCACTAAAGAGGTTTATATTATCGCTCCTGTCACTTTCGTATAGATTAATTCAGTTGTTTCCTTAGTCTCAGGTCAAGTTTCAGTGTTAGGTTAGGTTAACGTATTTCATTTGCTTGTGGGTTCTTNATCGTTTTGTTGTCGGAAGACGACCCGGAAGGCATTGCGCCTGCTGCCATCCCCGACTCCTCGGGGGTGGCTTAGCCCGAAGAGGGTCAGGGGGGTAGGCGGGGAATGTTTGTGCTAGGAAGCTTCACCGTTCAGCGGATAATGGAGCCTTTACAACCAAGTTCCCGCAGTGAGGGAGTGTGTGAGCGTGTGTTCACCAGGTGTTTACCAGGTGGTACGGTGCCGCAGGTGATGGAGGAGCTGAGAACGTTGGTATCGTCATCGAACTGCTCCGTGCTGCGTGTGGTGGTGCACGCGGGCACTAACGTCGCCTCGAGATTCGGGTCCGAGGAGATCTTAGATTCTTATAAGAATCTGATCGCCGAGGCTTCCCGTGTCGAGAGTGAGTCGGGTGTCCGAACGTCGCCAGAAACTTGAGTTATTGGTGGTTGTGTCCTCTCAAAATATTCCCAAGTTCTGTTATAAAACATTCCTGCAATTATACGGTAGTTTTTGAGCTGCTGGCGGTAGAGTATCGGGAAAAGACAAGGGGTGGAATAGAAATTTTAGTTAATTTCTGGTTTGTTTCGAGGTTTGCTCCGACATCCACGCTCACACCCGCTGCTTAAGAAATTCAACGCATATAGCTTTCGGTCATTTTTCTTCCAGTCATTTTTACTATTTTAATTCTGGTCGGGTAGTTTTCTACCATTTTCCACACCAAACATCATCATGGTGATTAACGAGTAAAACATTTTAATATTTGTATATAAGTAAATGACCTTATTTAATTTCTTTCCTGTCCTAATGTTGGAGAATCATAATCAAACTTAACGCCTAAATTATTAATTACAACAACTCTGAGGTCATGCCTTCAAGGAGACGAATATTTTGTGAGATTGAAGATTTGGTATTTGACTTCGATAATGGCAGAGATGAGCCTGTTGAGGAGGAAGTAGAAATTAGCAGTGCGTCCGAGGGAGAAAAGGATGATATCTCTTCACCTTTCAACATCTTATGACATTTTCCCTATTAAGAAAAGGAAACTGGTACCATCGATGCATCGGAAGAGATTGGCTGTTGAATTTTGGAAGTCTGGAAAGAAAGGACGATTGAAGCTGGATGCAGTTCGGCACAACTTCAGTTTCGTAACCAGCAGGGTGCAGTTACATCACTACGAAAGTCCGATTATGGAAGCTGGTTCGCTGAATTAAAGGTTAAAGCAGTCTGGTTAGGTATTCTTTTCCGCATTAAGGCAGCTAAAAATCAACACTTGGTGGTTCATGATGGAGTCTTATTTAGGTGGGCACTGGAAGAAAATAAAATAATGGAGCGTAGTATCCCTAATTTTAAAGCGACAGCCCTGTAGCTATGGAAATGAAGAAGGTCCAACAAGATAGTTTAACGGAAAGTGACAAAGGTCGTTTCTAAAAAATATTCCTCTGAGCAACACACTACGGTCGGAAAAGCCCAGAAATTCATGAAATAAATGAAGCGTGTGAACGAAGGATTCGTGCTGTACAATTGTTAATATTATTATGAATTACGCTCAATATATGCGTTAATTAGATTAATTAAGTAAATTTTACTAGGATTTCGAATAGATGTTACTAATGATGAACAGTTTTCGAGTACGAAAGTAGGCCAGCCTATTGACTTCGCTGCGGAGGGTGCCACGCATGACGTTGCCAGTCCGTCCCGGAGGGTTGACGAGTGAAAGATGGCTTCAAGTCGCGGTGCTCGCGGCATAGTGCTCCAAAAGCAGTGTGCTGCGGATGCTTCGGCTGAACCGGCACCTGTTAGAGATATGTTTGTGGTGCTGTCGGACCTAGTTCTAGAACACCCGCCCGTTGTCACGAAGGAAGCTGGGCCGAAAGAAAGCCGTGGGGGGAGGGGAGTTTTAGTGATAGGGAGCTCCAACGTCCGGCGTATTTTTTTTCCGTTGCCGCGAAGGGCCTGCCGCAAGGGAGTGTGTGAGCGGGTGTTCCCTAGGTGTATACCTGGAGGTACGTTGCCGCAGGTGACGAAGGAGTTGAGAGCGGCTGTTAGGGAGACTGGTTGCTCTTCGCTGCAAGTGGTGGTCCATGTAGGCACCAACGATGCCTCGAGGCGTAATCTCTGAGGATATTTTGGGTTCTTTGGAGGATCTGACCTCACAAGGAACATTAACTTACTGTTACCGCCCGATTTAATTAAAACTCTGTTGATTCACTGTTTATGGGGAAGAAACAAGATTTTTGAAATCATACGTTCCCTCGTGGCCTAGGAACCGAGATATTTTAAATCAAAAATTGTAAACTGACCACCCGGGCCCCTCACTGCGATGCCGCACTCTGAGACGGTAATAGCGGGCGCGAGTCCCGATGAGCTCGCCGCTCTACCGAGAAGACGTCACGTGGGAGAAATTCGAAGGTATTTATATAGGGACGGGAAAAACTGGGAGATATGGACTCTTTGTAAATTTCATTATACATATTCAATTCTTGACCAGAGTGTCGAAGTGAAAGGACGTGGGACCCTCTTAGTGACAAGCCAACGGCCACCAAGCCCTCATTATCCGGTATTTCTTTTCCAGTGTCGCCCGTCTTAGCTGAGCAGCAGATTAGTGTTAAGTACTAGAAGTTCTTCTTAAGTATTTTACTTTTTTAGAAAACTCTTATTCGTTGCAGGTTTCTTCGTTTCATCTGTCTAGAGTAAGATATTTAGATATTTTTTATTCGTATTAATTCCGGTTTTTATTTTCGCTTCTTTACCCTCGTTATCCTTTAAACAAACCAGTCCTTTTCTTCCACCAAAGAAGTTTATATTTTCGCTCCTGTCATCATCGTATAGATTAATTCAGTTCTTTCCTTAGTCTCAGGTTAAGTTTCAGTTTTAGGTTAGGTTAACGTATTTCTTTTGCTTGGTGGTTCTTTTTGCATGTTTGTTTTAAATCAGTTGTGGTTTATAGGTTAGGATAGCTTCTCCTAGGTCTCCCGTTTTCTTCTTCCTGGGAACCGTTGCTCTCGAGTCCCTCCAGGACGAGAACGCGGAACTCAGAAGGTTGGTGGCTGATCTTGCCTCTAGGGTGGAAGTGGAGTGAGTGGAAGGTAGTCTCCATTCGGGGGAATCGTGCGGTGGTTTTGCGGAAGCAGGGAGTTGAGGAGGCCACGGCATTTTCTCTCCCTGTTAGCAATCGTTTTGTTGTCGGAAGACGACCCGGAAGGCATTGCGCCTGCTGCCATCCCCGACTCCTCGGGGGTGGCTTAGCCCGAAGAGGGTCAGGGGGGTAGGCGGGGAATGTTTGTGCTAGGAAGCTTCACCGTTCAGCGGATAATGGAGCCTTTACAACCAAGTTCCCGCAGTGAGGGAGTGTGTGAGCGTGTGTTCACCAGGTGTTTACCAGGTGGTACGGTGCCGCAGGTGATGGAGGAGCTGAGAACGTTGGTATCGTCATCGAACTGCTCCGTGCTGCGTGTGGTGGTGCACGCGGGCACTAACGTCGCCTCGAGATTCGGGTCCGAGGAGATCTTAGATTCTTATAAGAATCTGATCGCCGAGGCTTCCCGTGTCGAGAGTGAGTCGGGTGTCCGAATGTCGCCAGAAACTTGAATTAATGGTGGTTGTGTCCTCTCAAAATATTCCCAAGTTCTGTTATAAAACATTCCTGCAATTATACGGTAGTTTTTGAGCTGCTGGCGGTAGAGTATCGGGAAAAGACAAGGGGTGGAATAGAAATTTTAGTTAATTTCTGGTTTGTTTCGAGGTTTGCTCCGACATCCACGCTCACACCCGCTGCTTAAGAAATTCAACGCATATAGCTTTCGGTCATTTTTCTTCCAGTCATTTTTACTATTTTAATTCTGGTCGGGTAGTTTTCTACCATTTTCCACACCAAACATCATCATGGTGATTAACGAGTAAAACATTTTAATATTTGTATATAAGTAAATGACCTTATTTAATTTCTTTCCTGTCCTAATGTTGGAGAATCATAATCAAACTTAACGCCTAAATTATTAATTACAACAACTCTGAGGTCATGCCTTCAAGGAGACGAATATTTTGTGAGATTGAAGATTTGGTATTTGACTTCGATAATGGCAGAGATGAGCCTGTTGAGGAGGAAGTAGAAATTAGCAGTGCGTCCGAGGGAGAAAAGGATGATATCTCTTCACCTTTCAACATCTTATGACATTTTCCCTATTAAGAAAAGGAAACTGGTACCATCGATGCATCGGAAGAGATTGGCTGTTGAATTTTGGAAGTCTGGAAAGAAAGGACGATTGAAGCTGGATGCAGTTCGGCACAACTTCAGTTTCGTAACCAGCAGGGTGCAGTTACATCACTACGAAAGTCCGATTATGGAAGCTGGTTCGCTGAATTAAAGGTTAAAGCAGTCTGGTTAGGTATTCTTTTCCGCATTAAGGCAGCTAAAAATCAACACTTGGTGGTTCATGATGGAGTCTTATTTAGGTGGGCACTGGAAGAAAATAAAATAATGGAGCGTAGTATCCCTAATTTTAAAGCGACAGCCCTGTAGCTATGGAAATGAAGAAGGTCCAACAAGATAGTTTAACGGAAAGTGACAAAGGTTGTTTCTAAAAAATATTCCTCTGAGCAACACACTACGGTCGGAAAAGCCCAGAAATTCATGAAATAAGTGAAGCGTGTGATCAGTGAAAGTGGTGCATCGCAGATACTAAATACCGATCAGAGTAATTTTAAAAATGATATTCATTCCGGCCGTACACTAGAATTTCGGGGTATAAAACAGTCGAATCAGTCGTCAAGTCTATGCATGTAACCACACATTCTTATACATTTTAACCAACGATTTCAGTAGAGGGAGAACGTTTCTCCCCTCTTCTAATCTGTTTGCAGGAGAAATACGGTATGTACCCAAAAATGTGAGCATCTTTAAAGCTTCAAATATCTATGCCATAGCGTCGACCACTGGCATGTTGACAATATTTTAATGCGGTATTATTTCAAAAGTGTTATTTTCCCGTTAATGGAGGACAAGTGCATTCTTTTAGTGCATTTCTGGGGACTCGGCAGTGGTCGAGAATTCATGGATTGGTAAAACCGCGAAATAAAATTGTAGACAAATTATTAAATATTATAATTAAATTTAAGACTTTTCCAATGGTTTGGCTATTTTTTATTTTCACTAGTAATCTCATTTTTACCTCTTAGTCTTAAATACGTCTTGTTAGGTTCACATTTTTTATTAGGGAGACCATTTAAATTTTACTCAGGCCGCATCTTGAGGAGAGCTTGCTTCATCAGATGAAAGTAGAATTATATTTAAAGTCCGTTAATATATAAAAGCAAAACGGGGAAGAATAGTGATAAGGTTGTTTCGAGAGGGAAGGAAGGAGTGAGGTTTGGAGGAAAATGTGTTAATCGGCCATTATCATACTTTTCGGAAAAATTTCCAAATCTTCCTTGGTTACTTTTTTGTCCGCATCTAAGCTGGAAATTGCTGATGTGTCCTTTCTCCTAAAGGTGCACAGCAAGGTTGAACATAAGGGCCCCTCTGTATTGCTGTTTTACGAATGTTACCAATTATAAGGTAACTACCGTGTGCATCCCTGAAGGGAAGCAAGAATTGGTTTTTAGAAGAGCGCTTACCCCAATTGAGTTGGCAGGCGAAGAGAAACTACAATCTATCTTATTCTAGCTATGTTTTGACATTTTGCGGTAAAATCAATCATAAATTAACCTATTATGTCCAAAACTTTCAGATGCTATATTCTCCTTTTTATAAACGAAGCAATAGTCATTGTTGTTTCGAATCCAGTAAACAAGCTAAACGAAGGATAAAATAACAATGGTTTACCTTTTTCAAAACTCTTTCTGTGTCCGTACTAACTTAGTTATTTTTATAGCCACATAATTAATTGATCGTAATTGATTTTTCGAAGAAAGACGGCGTACAAAGACATTAAAAATACTCAGTGGAATTCTCTCAAGACTTATAAATTATAACAATTGGACAGAAACCATTCTTAACCGAGGTGGACCACCGGTTATAGAACGGCCATACAATGTCACTCCTGAATTAGATTCCGGAACCGTTACAAACGTCTTTTAGGAGTAATGACAGCGGAAAAGATTAGAAGAGTTCTGTGGGTTTTCCATGGGGAAGACCCGCGGCGAGAACCACACAAAGGTAAACCACCTCAGCCTTTCTTATATGATAAGACCGGTCACCATAGCTGTAGACTGAGCGGTGGGCACCTGCTCAGTAGGGGTGAGGTCGGAAATGTCCTACCCATTGGTTTTCCCCAAAACCCCTTTCATTTTCGTTAATGCATTCCTTCCTTAGTACATGAACACCGCAAGTAACGCTTGATGGTAGATAAAGTGCCGAAAAAGGGTTTCTCTCTCTTGAATCCGCTTGGACCCACCAATGATTTTATGGTGCCATTGATGGAAAAGACAATACAATCCCATGAGAAAAGCAGAGGAGAGAGGGGAAAAAGAGACGGAATGAGACAGAGTGCTCGTTAGTTGGTTTATTTCTTGCAAAACCAAAGTAGACTCGCTCATACCGATTTTATAGCTTCTGTGTTACGGGTCATTTTTTCATTCTGCTTGTTCAACAATGGTCGAGAGTTTGAGTAGTGGTGAGTTCTGTGAGCATTAAGTTCCTTTGATATGGAAAAGTGTAACTATCCTCGCGACGAAATCGCCATCAAGCTTGAGGAGACGGTGTACAAGATTTTCGAGCCGAAAAAGATTAGTAAGGTTTGGGATTTGTTTTCCATGGTAGTTCACTCAGACACAATGGAAGGTGTTGGGTGGGCTCAATGCAAGAACTGTCTTCAACTGTATCGACACGTAGCTGGGGCATCTACGTAGAATGTATTGCGCCATAAACGTCCTTCTGCAATGAACAAGATGTGTTATATTCAGCCCGAGGAGGAGATTCCGGATACTCGGAAACGCATAGCGCTCGCTGCCGCGAAGATGTGTGCTACCGATCTACGACCTTTCACATTCATTGAAGGGAAGGGATTCCAGGAATTGGCGCAGGAGTCTGTGAATGCAGGAAGAGTGCATAGCCCTATGAAGTGCATAGTCCTTCATCGCGAAGGACCTTCTGCCGTGTGCATCTTCTCTCTCGCGCACCCTAACTGAAGTGGTGCGTGGTGAATTGCGGGCCGAAATGCTGCCAAAGATTCGTTCTGCAATCGCGGAGAAGTGCTGTGCGATGACAATAGATATGTGGGCGGATACATTTCGGCAGATGAGCTACACAAATTTAACAGCTCATTTCATCAACAAAGAGTGGGAGTTTAAGTCTAACGTTTTTTATACGGAGAAATTCCCAGAGGAACTGAGAAAGACCGCTATCAGCTTGCGTCTTTAGACATTCAAATTGGAGGCTTGAAAGACGTCATATTCGTTTCCGATAATGGAGCGAATATAATAAAAGCGGCTCTATGTTCCTACAAGCGTCCGTCGTGCTCCGCCCACAACTTAAACATTGTGCTCTCGCATTCTTTCAAGGCAGATACTTTGAAGGCGAAAGGAGCACAAGATATCATTAACACGTTAGGGGCCTGCAAACGGGCTGTGACATTCAATAAAAAGAGTGAATTGAATCAGAAGCTTAAGAGAAGTGTTCACCAACATGTAGAGACGAGGTGGAACAGCAAGCTGATGCTCCAGTCGGTAGAGAGGCAAATAGCGGAGGTGCGGCTGTTGCTAGATGAGGAGAGGCTGAGTGCCAAGCTGGAGGGTTTCGACGAGCACCTAGCGAAAAATTTGACCAAATTCCTAGAGCTTTTCAGAGGGGCAACGGACCAGCTCGAGAAAGAAAAGGAGCCAACGTTACATCTCGTGCTGCTATGGCAGAGTAAACGCTTGAAATATTGTTTTGACAATGACGGAGATAGACATGTAAGTATCTGGATAATAGTTTTGGTGCATTATTTTTTTTGTTGATGGAAGAGTAATTTACCTCCAATTACAGAGCATAAGAGAACTGAAATCCCTTACTGAAAAAATTTTAGCGGAAAAATATGCAGTAAATGATGAGCGTAAGATAGCTACGTTTTTATGGCCACCGTTCCGATCTTTGCGGATGATCCCAGAGGTCGAAAGAGAGGCAGTGTATGCTGAAGTCCGTCAGCGTTGCGGTGAAATCGAAGGTGCAGTGACTTGTTAAATTTTACCTTAAGTGTGTGAAGTCAATCTCATGAGGTGTCGATTGATACTAATGCATTCTACTCAAATGTTTTATTTTCAGTTCCAGTCAAAGATGTTGATACGACCTCTCCTTTGAAGAGATCGAGAAAAAGCGAATTATTCAGTGAATGGTCAGACTGCGACTCTCTCGCGGATGATGAGGCAACGACATATTTGAGAACGGCCGGAACTTTATGGACGGAGAAATAATTCTGCTAAGTTTCCCGCACTTAGCGAAATAGCCAGGAAAGTTTTAAGTGTACCTGCTACTAAAGCCAGTAGCGAAAGAAATTTTAGCAAGGCGGGAATTGTCATGGAGCGGCGATCTCGCCTTCGTCCACAAAGTGCGAATGACTTATTACTTGTTAATAATAATGCTTTTTAAATTTTAATATTTATTACCAAATAAATTATTTTTTATATGTGAAACACTTTCTATCGTTACGTATTAGTAATGTCTATCCTTTAATGTTTTTATTTAGCGGTAGGATTTAATCATACTTATTTACGTAGATGTAGTAGTTAGTCATATTCCAGTGAAGCGAGATATCACACGTCTCTATTCGTTACCTTTCAAGGTGACGAATAGTCTTCAATATATGAAAAATACGAAGTTTGTGGCTCACATTTACTCTTCTCTTACTGTAAAAAAACGACATTTTACTTTGATACTTTGCGCCCAGTACGGAAAGCACCAAAGACCTACAATTCGATCTTTCATTCTCACCTCATTTTTTAATCTCTATTTATGGGCATAATGACAAGAGAGAAATACAGTCTCGCCTCTCCAGACCGATTTACAGTGAGGGAACTAATAATGTAGCTTGTGCAAAAGAGAGCTCGAACATCAAGACCGCATCGATGAAAAAATTTCTTTCAGTCTACCTTCATACCTCGCGAAACGAAAGAAGCGTAAGCCTTCGCTTTTGAATCGCGCGCTTTTGTCAAACACGATGATGACGTTACGGGTCAGACTGATTTATAACGGTACGAGTCGGCTGAACCCGTATTTTTGCGGTACGAGTCAACCCGTAACCCAACCTTTCTGGGGACGGGTCAAAACTACCCATTTGCCGATCTCTACACTGCACCCTAGAGGACCCCAATAAGTGACTGTGTGCATTAAAATTCCCAAGGAGTATGTAGGGCTCTGGCAATTGCGCAATGAGGGCTTCAAGGTTTTGCCGTGTGTCTGGTGCATCCTCTGGCAGGCATATATTACAGAGGGTGACTGCTTCCGGGGCATGTACTTGCGCCGCTAGAGCTTGGAGTGGAGTTGACAGAGGTTTCTCAGAGGTGTAAAGGGCCTCTCGAGTCGCAATAGCCACTCCACCATAAGCTCGCTGTCCAGAATAGAGGTATTTTCCAAAAACGATAAAATCTCTAAGCTTCCCCATGTCATTGGATTTAAAATGGGTTTTCTGCAAACATATACAAATAGGGTCTAAATCACGGATCAGGGAGAGCAGTTTCTCCTTGTGGCGGTAAAACCCATTGCAATTCCAATGGAGGATAAAACTCATTATTTTTTAACAATAGATAAATAAAGCATGGTTTAAATTATCTTGTAATTTTCGTGTGACCCCTTTCTTTCTTATTTTTAAAAGATTTTATTTGTTTAGTCAACTCCCCATCTGATATGTCATCCATATCAGAATGGAATATTACACCGACTTCCTCGAAGGTGGAGAACTTGTTCGGCTGGTATTGGGCTTTTCTACTTGAGTATTCTTACTTATCAAATTTGAACTGGCTTTCGGGTGTGTTGCGAAGGATGTTAGGATAGTTTTGCAGGGGGAGCAGACGGGAGGGAGGTGGGTCTGGGAGCCCATCTCTCTTGTCTCCACCTCCCTGGCAGCTACCGTGGCAAATGAGGAATGAGGAACCCACACCGAGGGGCTGGGGAATTCTCCTTCCTTCCATACCTGGTTAAAGATCCCCAAAAATACAGTTAATTCTTTTCCTAGTATTGCAAAACAAGGCATTGTGGATAAAATTGATTCCTGGGGCAGTGTCTTTAAGATTGGCAATAGCCTCCTTTAGTTCCCACAGAGTGAAGCGATCATTGTAGTTTTCCCATAGGAGCTGTACCGTGGTTGGTAATATTTTCCTTTCTTCTTGTTCTTTATTTAATTTGAAAGAGGGGTGGTAGGCTTCTTAACTGCGTACTTGTGCATAATGTTGCCCAAATGCTTCATCAATGTCCTGTGGTTGTGTGAGGNGTTGTGCCAATGGTTGGCACTCAACCTCCAGGACACCCTTCTCCTCCTTACGGGTCTCCACGCACGGCAAACACGTGGGTGGATCCTTGGTCAGCTGGCATGACCACGCACAGACAGCTGATCCACATCACTGTCCGGGCTCAGCCCTTGCTGATCTTGGGGTTTGTTTTCGGGGTTTTCTCCCCGCCCGATTAGTCGCCTCTTACGACAGGCCGGGATGCCGCGGGAGTATTCTCCATCCCCCTACCCGCAGGGGTGGGCAAATAAGGAATGAGGAACCCACACCGAGGGGCTGGGGAATTCTCCTTCCTTCCATACCTGGTTAAAGATCCCCAGAAATACAGTTTATTTTTTTCCTAGTATTGATTAAACAAGGCATTGTGGATAAAATCGATTCCTGGGGCAGTGTCTTTAAGATTGGCAATAGCCTCCTTTAGTTCCCACAGAGTGAAGCGATGACTGTAGTTTTCCCATAGGAGCTGTGCCGTGGTTGGTAATATATTCCTTTCTTCTTGTTCTTTATTTAATTTGAAGGAGGGGTAGTAGGCTTCTTAACTGCGTACTTGTGCATAATGTTGCCCGAATGCTTCATCGATGTCCTGTGGTTGTGTGGGGAGGATGCCATTATGTTTCATGTAAGAGGCTGATGCATTGTGTTTGCCTGAAAACTGCCTTATCTTTCTCCATGTCTCTGTAATTGAGGTGCGTGTATTGATGGAGCTGACATAGTATTCTAGGATGTTCTCTTGGCATTCTTTATCAGATGGCGGTCTTTAGAACGAAGCTGACGAAATGCCGCTAAGTTTCTGGTTGTGGGGAATTTGTTGAATATTTTCATGGCTATCTTCCTCTTTCTTACTGCAATGGCGCGTTCTTCATTCTACCAAGGAACTGGAGAATGTCGTACTTTGCCATTGGAGATGGGAATGCTTTCCTCAGCTGCACTCAGGATGCAGGAGGTAAGTACATTAACATTCTCCCTGGCAGAAAGGGAATCGTTGAATTCTATCGACAGCTTGCCCTTGAACTTTTCCCAATCAGCTTTTTTAAGAAGCCACGTTTTGGGAGCTGAGGAAGCATTATTAAAACAATACTTTCCTCAGCTGCACTTAGGATGCAGGTAGACGAGAGATGCTATCGCAATCACATGAAAACAGAATTCAGCAACTCAAAACCTTAATGCAGTATTTTGAAAAAATGTAATCACTGGCTGTTGTATTCATTATACCAACAATTATCTTTCCAATATGGAACCTGATCAAGGCGCATCATCACCATCCAGCAAAAACGGAATATTGTTTTTATTTTCGATTTCGATTCCCGGTAAGACAGTTTTGCCTCGCGAGAAATATTTATATCAACATATGCCGGTGCTGTGTGCTTCAAAAACTATGTAAAGTTTGCAGGGATATTGAAGACGCTCACCTGCACTGCAGTCTAACACCCCAACCCCCCATTTTTCTTTCCTATTTTTTCCCCACTTCTCTTCAACCTTTCAACAACCCAAGCCTCCGGTTTTCGTATATAAGTCGCTGTTTTGACCTACNAGACAGTTTTGCCTCGCGAGAAATATTTATATCGACATATGCCGGTGCTGTGTGCTTCAAAAAGTATGTAAAGTTTGCAGGGATATTGAAGACGCTCAACTGCACTGCAGTCTAACACCCCAATCCCCCCTTTTTCCTCACTTCTCTTCAACCTTTCAACACCCCAAGCCTCCGGTTTTCGTATAGAAGTCGCTGTTTTGTCCTTCCTTTTACCTGATGATGGCAGGGATTAATAAATTCTTGGTAACCTGTACCGGTATTTTATTAAATATGGTGATGTTTGCAGTAGCTATGGAGTAAAACAATATCTTTTTGATGAGTAGGACCCTATATGAGAACTTTTTGTCACTTTAAGGCTGCCTTACCAAAATAAAAATAATAATTTGCATCGTCCGTAACCTCAAAGGTTACTATTAGCAGATTCTATTGAAACATATCGTCTCCGTTCTAAAAGGTTCACCAAGGGTATTACTTTCTGGTGTGAAGATGATGATGGTGGACTGGGAGTCAAGACATTGTATTCATTCAACAAACTATTTACCAGATTCACTAGATAAGCTCCCAAATGTTCTGAATTTTAAAGTTAAAGAAAGGGTATTTCCCCATATATTCAATAAGTGTAACGCCGAATATGTTGGTGCTCTGCTTGAACAACAGTGTTATGGTTGTAAGAAGATAACTTCAAATGAAAAGAAGCCGTTCAATCAGTGGTACAACGTGCAGTGAATCGAACCTCTTTATTAAAAAACTATATTGTGAAAATGACGTGTCACTCTTAAGAAGATCATGCTCAGTTGTTTTCGACCATGTTTGGAAAATTAACAAACGTGCAACCTTCTCAGGAATGTATTACTATAGCTGGCGCATGCCTCCTCAAATGTAAAAGAAAATTTATAAAAATACAGTTTGGAATCATACCTGCAGGCGGGTGTAGATGTATGCACAATCCAATACGGCTGTGATGCGAGTGTTGGGGGAAGGAAGGAGAATAGGCATAGGTATACTGCATGCGGGGAAAGGGGGCATGAAAGATCATGGGGAAAAAGGAAGAATACCATTAAAACGAGAATGAGAAAATAATTCGAGTTTCATAGATGCTTCTTTCATGGTTGTCAGGAATATTTTCGGTATGGGAGAGATAAGTGCATTTATAACAGTTCCAAATAGACGAAGAATACTCCCTATGAGTCTAAGAAGAAGAGGCGGAACGCATTCGCGGAAAACGGTTTCCCCCTAGTTGAGATGTTGGGCTGCAAGTTCGAAGAATATCTCAAAGTGGACCACGAGATGAAAGCTTTCCTATAAAATCACCCTTTTGCCGCTAATAATCCCAATGACCCGAGAGATGGTTTTTATGTTGAAAGAACAAGTGCTGCCAGACTATCAGCGAGTCAAAGAAGAGAGGGAATGAATAAAACATATAGACGTGTGTTCATTATATCCATTTGTTAATAAATCAGAAAATACCCTGTAGAACTACCCACAGTTTACTTTAGGGATGAATGCCCCACACTGGATGAATTCGAAGGAATTTTTAAGTGCGTGGCAATTTATACCACAAACATTTCATCCGGTTTTATTCTACAAGGTACCTTTCCACTATGTCGAAGTTGTATGGAGGGGGGTGTTTAGGTTAACTGATATTACAACGAATTAGAGAGCGAAAGTACTGATACATGGTTTTCTGTTGAGATAAAGAAGGTTATAGATAAGGGTTACAACTTTTAAACATGTATGAGATTTGGCAGTACAACTGTACTGCAATTTTATAATGGAAAAAATGAGGGTGGTCTCCTTATCGGATATATTAATGAATTCTTAAAAAAATTATAGGCTAGCGTGTGGCGAGTCGATGGAATGTCTGAGTAGGATAATACAAGTTTCGTTGAGAAAGTTTTCGAAAGGGAGGGGGTGAGGATGGAACGCAACAATATTGATCTCAAACTCGGGTTAAGGTATATATCAAAGCTCGCATTAAACTCTCTCTGGGGTAAATTTAGACACTGGGATGATCTGTCACAAAAAACGCACACACGTTTGAAGATTTGTGCAGTGCGTTAATAGATCCGAGTAGTAGTAGTAGTTGTTGTTTTGATAGGTGCCTCGACAGCTGAGGTCATTTTGCACCTTTGCAGCATACTTGGTATTAAAAGTAGTGGTAAATTT
>KZ309411.1:87226-99083 GCA_000376725.2 Ladona fulva | reverse complement strand
TACAAATTGTAAAAAGCAAACCTAACAAAATCTCACAAAGGAAACGGGTAAGGGTGACTTTGCGCAAGATGGTGCGCACCCAGGAAAAATCCCACAAAGTCTCCCGAATGGCTTGGGGAAATGTTCTGCCGGGATAGCTCAACGGACAGAGTACCCGGGAGACCCGGATTCGATTCCCGGTCCCGTCAGACTTTTTTCAAGTCCATCCTTCTTTGGGATAACATAATATAATATACTGCGCAGGAGGGATTTGCGTTTTGTATAGGAAATTGGGGTCACTCTACTTACAAGATTCTGACTGAAAAATTAAGGTTATGTTTTCAGTTAAAGTCGATACTCTCTAAGTCCTTCGTTTCCGTACATTTGAATCACAAACGTCATTAGTTTTAGCTTTTTATTAGTAATAGTCATTCTCCGCCAATAGACTTAATGCATTAAAATTAAACCTCTGACAAATTTCTATGAATCAAAAAGTCACCATAAAGATGTAGAATTGATATTATTAATGTAACCGAGATCACTCTACACTAATTTGAAATCGTAACTAGAAATGCTGAAAATCTCTGGCTTTGCTGTGCATCGCGGTAAATAATTTGTCTGTCGAATTGCTCTACCTTTTTGATAAACCGCTATCACCCATAAATTCAGCATAACTCTTAAGTTTTGACTCAATCTCCCCGACAGATGAACGATAAACTGAATTCTGATATGCCTTTAACATAATTAAGAATAGTCCATCTTTATTCACCGCAAAACTAATTCAATTATCCAAATAGCAAACCAGCAATTATTTGCGACTGCGGAGATCTGCTTTAACCTGTTTTTGATGCATAAATGGCACATGATGGCAATGAGGCACATAACGTGATAATTCTGTTTATCAGGATTCATTTCGCCTTTGTATTTTCTACAAAAGAGTGTATTGAAGTTGGTCCAATCTAAAAGATTCCGCAAAATAAGTCGAAATCTAAAATCTGGGAAGATACCTTAGCATTGGTTCCATTAAAGGAAAATTCTTTTGTGGTAAAGCTTTCCGCATCGTTTCCATTTAATTCTGTTTCCTTTCCACTTCAATGCTACATTCACAGCGAATTAGCTCGCACAATGAATAGGTTTCTTCATCAACGAGAAATTAACCATTTTTTAATTATTAAAAAGTGGGAATAAAATGAAATGAGTTAATGAAGATTAATACCGATAAGACCTTCGTTAATTAAAAAAGTAGAATAATTTACTTGAAAGAAAGATATAAAATTGGTGTGAATTGAGAAAACTCTTTAACTTTAAATACTATTATAGGCNAAACAAAGGAGCGCTGATTTGCGCGAACAACAATAAATATTTGCTTCCCCTCTTCCAAATCCGTTTGCTTGGCAACATTTAAATTTTACAAACTCTTACGAAAAGAATACGTAATAGTCGAAGAATGTTTTCTAGATATATTTATTATTAATCGCCATAAAATTTGAACCTCCTCATGTGCCTTATCGTCACTGATAAATCCTGGAGAATTTTTATTCAAGAAGTTTATTAATTTACGTAGGCCAGAACACTTAACTAAGGAGGCTTTCCACGGATCTCTAATATGGTCAAACTTTTCCAGTCAAGATAATGTGAAAATAGAATCTGAGCTCCGACCGCAATCAAGTTCCTCCCACTCGTAATGCAAACAAAATGAAGACGATGGTGGGAGAGTCGGCAGGAAGCAGCCCAATTTATTCATAATGAAGACAGTGAAAATGTGACGCCCGGATTACTACCATCTTCTAGGAATCGGGCGCTTTCCTAGAAACGCCTCGTTGTGTTTACTCGAGCTATAATCGGAGCGGTGCAGAATTTCGATGAAGGATTAGTGTGCACGTTTTTGAGTGAAAATGTCAATAAACAGAGCTACATATCTGACGTTGAAGTACATACCATTTCCATAAATTATGGCAGTAAAAATTTTTCTAGAATTCTAGAGCTCTAATTCATGTGAAAAAGTAATTCAGTTTTCAATAAGTCCTTTCTTGGTTTCATTGGATACTGGAAATAAGAATTGACTTCTCCAACCATCCCACCCAAACCAACCTCAAGAAAGAGTAAAGAATACTCTTCTGTTTTGTAACAAACACTACGAGTCGTCAGGTTTTAATCTTCTTTTAGATTATATTTATACATTTCGATAAACTATATATGTAACTGAAGAAAATTTCCAAATATTCTAGAAGTATGAGTCGTATTTTAATTCCTCAAAATTTCGCGGTGGCGAAACGCCGGTGTCGTAAAGTAAAGAGGGCGATTCCCTCTCACTGGAGACTGCAGTATTAGCAATTTTCCAAGGATCTGACAAGGAGCTTGAATTAAAATTAGTTTAAGTCACTATAAATTTACTACGTTTATCACGAAAAAATAGCATTTAAAAAGTTAATTGGAGATGAGTTAACGAGAAAACTGTCTTAAGTCGCACCCCATTTGACAGAAGACCACCGACCAGAGAATTTCTAGATCCACCACTTAAGAAACTGCTTGCACTAGGAAAGTTTACGAAATAATGTCAAGAAGAAATTTGAATATTTCATAGATAGACGGCGCCTGTATAAAAGATTCTTCGTGCCACGGTAATATTTCAATTTACTCTTCAGAAATCTGTATTCCCTACTTAAAAGGGTGAGTCATGCCCCATATGCAATGCCCTCATCTAAGCTTGAGAATAAAGACGGTATTGTGAGCGGATTCAAAATCTTCCCTTGCTATCCTTACCCTCTTTTCGTAGAGTGATTGAATCATCGCCCCGCGGGACCTCCTCTCTCCCTTTTCACCATTTGCGCCCATTATCTGCATTTCTAGCCTCATTCGCTCAGCGTGCCCTTGCCTCGTCAATTTCAATATCTGTCCCATTTCCCCATCGAAGAGCGTCTGCTTATTCACTTGCTTTTTTATTTTCTTCGAACGTGGAAGAGAAAAGGTATTGTGATTGCAAAAAAAAACTGTGACCAAGAGATTCAATCGTAAATTCAAATATAGTCGACACTTGATATCTGCGAGGATGTCGCACAGAGGTGCCCGTTAACAAGAATAATCCATGGTATCACCTCGTAGAATGTTTTCCACGGGCTACATTAACCTGACCAAAGAGGGGGAACTTTTTTACATCGGAAGGCCACCATTCGGCTAAATAAGAAAGGCCATGTGTGAAATTAATAGGCCACTCTTGCGTCACGTGTTGCCTACATTCAAATAGTTAAACATCGAAATTGTTTTTGAGAAAATAATTCATTCGCTGAGTGAACTGAAAGAGATGTGCTTCCATTTTGCTTTTCACATGGTGGCTTTAGCAAGATTAGAAAACTAAATTATTAAAATACTGGCATTACTTTCAGAGAGTGAGTAAAAGGCGGTCAAGATGAGCACATTTGGTCTGAAGGCCGCGAGTTTCCTTATTATTATTCTGAACCTGGCAAATTTACTGCTCATGGCAGAAACAAAATTCTCAATTTGAGTAACCCTCTAACCGATAATGAAATTCCAATCTTAAAGGAAAGATAGTGACGGTTAGCTCCTAACTAATTATGACATCAAATATTCTCTAGATAATAAATATTCTCTTATCAAATATTATTATTAAATAAATCACAATATAGATTATACTTTTTATAAATATACTTCACTCAATTATATATAATACAATTATTCTACAAACTTTACTTGTTAATTCACAATTGTACGCCGTATATATCATGTTTTACATTCTGCTCTAACTTTTACTTTATACTATGGTATAAAAAATAACTTGATGTTACTCTTTGCAATTTCATTTAACAGATTTTATCAATAATGGTGAAGATAATTATATGAAAAATATTAGCTTTTTTCCATCAACGAATTCCATCTTAACTTTTGAGCTAGAGCTTCGCGTAATAGCATATGTCATCTGAGACGGCTTGCGAAGAAACCCTTTCATCTCTTGTGCTGTTTTTCTAAGAGATCTAACGAGAGCAGCATCTCTCGACTTGGAAATGTGAGATAAGATGCGCTGCCCCCCAAGGTTATTTCCACAAGAGCAGGATAATGTAAGCACCGCACTTCCTTCTACACGCTCAATGTCTGGTCTGTAAGAGCCGTATAGCTGTAGACGCATTTCCTGAGCAAAAAATTAAAGGATATCGTCGTTTCATTTATAAGTGGAAGGGCTCAAATAAACAGCTGTATGCGTAATGATTGAAATAGAATTTTGTAAAATTAATAAAAAAAAGTCCTGAGCAAAATGAAGGAGTAAACTCGTTAGGTTTATTATTTTCAAATTTAGACTTATCAAACTGAATTATAACAAACTTAAATATGGCTATTTTAAAAGAGTATTAGTTACTACTTAATGAATTCTTCTTACAGTATGTCGTAGGGTTTAAAAAATGAGTTAAATATGATGTTTTTATTTAATAATGATTTATAAAACTCCCTTCAAATAACCTAAAGCGAACGGGCGCTAATGATTTTTCAGGTCTTTTAATCTTAGCACTGAATTAATATACTCAATACTAGGAAAAGGGTTAAGGTGACTTGGCACGATAAGGCGTGCACCTAGGAAAATTCCCAAGGAGAAACGGACATGAAAAAAGTCTGACGGAACCGGGACGGGTTTCGGTGCACGCCTTATCGTGGACGGGAATTTTCCTAGGTGCACGCCTTATCGTGCCAAGCCACCTTAACCATTTTACTTGTACTCGTATGTTATCCTTAAAGGGCGGTCCTCCTTCCATCCTTTGAATGGTCTGTGCCTCTGTGAGGCCATGGATGTGAACGATACCGCTGAGTCGGACGAACTCACGCGCCCAATGACTAAAAAGTCTCCCAAACGGCATGGAGAAATGTTCTGGTGGAATAGCTCAATGGATAGAGCAACCGACCAGCAATAGGGAGACCCGGGTCCCGGTTCCGTCAGACCTTTTTCATGTCCGTTTCTCCATGGGACTATTTAATACTGATAGGCTCTTAATTTCTGAGCATCTACTAAGCAAAATGTAAGACTTTATCAACTATCGTTATGAATATTACGGAAATGTTTTTACAAGGTTAAAGAATTCAATGAGACAAAGCTATACATTTCAAAATTGAAGGGAAAATTAGTTGATTGAAAAAGAAAGCTAAACTTCTTCCATTTTATATAGAGAAAATTATGAAAAAAAATTTATGTAAAAATATTTTCATTAAAGACCTTCCTTTTACCGCAATCAGTTACATTTTCCGTGAAATTTGAAATAAGAGATCGTGTTAACGGTTGGCTTTCTATTGAAAGGCTTTGAAGCTTAATAACAGACTTTTGAATGTTTGTAAAGCATAAAATCCGCGGTTATTCCCCGGTTTCCTCTCGGCGATCGATAAAATATCAAAGGCAAACTTCATTTTATAACCTCCTAGAGGTGAGGTCAATTGTCGAAAGCCATAAAAGGTCGATGGTTATTATTAAATGATTTATCACTGTTGTATAACTTGTTTCTCTTGGAGTAATATCGGAAAACTAAGCGTTATTACGTAATCACAGAGGGCGATATGTCAAACAAACTCGGTGTGTATGTTATCGTACCGTTAATCACAGCACTGTAAAAGATTGGTTTGAGAAACTACAAGTGCTTTGTTCTTTAGCACTTATCGTTCATTTTAACTTCCGCACAATTGCGAAATTTTCTCAAATTAGGAAATTGTAACTATGTATATTACATTTTAAATAGAATATTCTGCAATGAAGGTGATCATGTAATATCTGGAGAAGTGTCAAATATACCTTTTCATTTCGAAATAGAAATTACTGCGGAGTTAAGTCTAAATTCAATCGGAAAGGGATTATTTACATCCCTACGTAAAACAATTATTTCAATACTTCGGGACTAAAGAAAACGACTGTTTGATAGAATGAATCTTCTACCTAGCTATGTTTAAGACTGGAGTTTTAAGCTTTAGGAATACTTTGGGAATAATATTTGGTTTTTAAGTTTATAGAATGATTTCGTTCAAACGGAAAAATTCTCATAGTTTGATAATGTTGCACAGAATGTTTCCCATGGATGCCAATCTCATTTCTTCAAAGCCTGAGAATTTTTTTTCTGTTTCCTGTATTAAAATAAAATGCAGAGGGGCATCAACATGCATTTGCCTAAATGAGAAACATTGTGGATTACCATTTAGTTAATGATATCATAGCTATTTTAACCAAATCGGTATTTATCGCTAATATTTCTATCTTTTAATATTTGTAGGCTTACTGAATATCAGAACTTTCACGGTTATTGTTTCGGTCTCTTCCGTGGCTCAATATGAGAATCACATACAGTTTTATGATGTGAAATAAGATGGATATTGCGAGGTGAAAATTATGCCCCAAAGTTTACCGAGTGAATACTAAAGGACATAGCTCCCACGCGTTTTGAGGGTTCGTATAGAACGAGTGGTGGAATCACGCCAAGATTTCCTAGGAAACATTGGAAAAGAAGAAATCGAAGAAGCACAATTCTTCAGATCTCCCCAGTCAGCTCCTGAATCCTAGTCTGGAATAGCACATCAGACCTTCCGTGGCTCTTTGCTACTTTTTTAGGATTCTAGGAAACATTAATTTCTAGGATTCTAGGATCCATCTGTTTTAAAAACCACGATGATTCCTAGTATGAAGAATCTCAAGCACCTCATAAAATCAATAGTAAATTAATTAAGATGCTAAAATATAGCTTAGATTCATTAATAGAAAGTTTAGTTTTTCATTTAGCCGCTGAAAGACGTAATATCTTTCGTACACAAATGAATTTTAATTATTTTTGGAGGCTTCATATCATCAGCCTCTTTAGCCCTCAGTTCCTATAGCTCCTAGATGCTATTCATTTTAGTAGCATACCTAGACTCGCCATCCACAGAAACTTTATTTAAAGGTTCGGTTCCCTGACGGATCAACAGAAAAGAATCATCAGAGGTTCTATGATTCACTTGCTGTTTTTCCCACTTTTCTTGTCCTCCTCCCCTATTTGGACATTAATTCTCACAGTACAGTATTGTATGTGAAATACACGCCTTGATTTGGCGGTGACGCTGTTCTATTTAAGTTATATATCTTTAAGTATTAGTATTTTCTCTGAAACTGGAAATTATATTATGAATCTTCAATATGATTTTGCTTCTCAAACTCTTCTCTCCAATCTTGAGTTCCTATACCATCTTTTAGCAGTCTGAGGTATGCATGAAACATCACCATCAGGTCATTTTGCAATTCGATCATCCTTGATCATAGTAAATCCTAAATTAGAGGAAAACTCCTCCGATTAAGTGTGGGCATTTATCTTTAACATAAGTTTTAGCAATTTGGCACAATCCTGCCATTTTATCTCCTGGCAAAACAAAGGAAACTCCAAAGTCTCCAGGTTCTTTAAACGGAACATCGAATGGAATCCCTTCCTAACGGGATTGCATCCGATGTTGAGGACCTCCTCGCTGAAATCTCCTTATTTAGGGGTGTAAGCGCAGAATCATACAGACCCCTCCTTTTCCTATTCGTGCATGTGATCATCTACGAGTCTTCCCGTGTGAAATCCTCACTGTCTGCGACCTAGAACCATTATACCTAAACATTACTCCAGACAATAGCGCGAATACGCACTTAACTCTTTTCCGCCATCCTATTACGTAATGGGTTCGTCTTCTCTCGCCCTTGGTAAGTTCACACGACTTTCGACCATCGTCCTTTCTCTCTTTCGCCCTCACTGCACCTTTCACTCGACACCAACTTCCTCCGAAGAGCTGTGCGTATCCTTTCATAATGCTTTCCTCCTCTTCTCTTTGGAGAGCCTTCCATCATTCCTCGCCTTCCTCATTCCTCGCCTTCCTCATTCCTTCTTTCTCTCTATAGAACCCGTACTAAAGAATGGTGTAACTGGAGAAAGGGATTCCATCGCACTTGAGGAACGCTTCATCCTTCGCGTCGGCGTTTCTTCACGTCGATAATGTGGTTCAAGGTGGAAAAAATTATCTGAGAGTCTCTTTAAATCATGCTGTGCAAAATCACAGGTTCGAATGATTCTTTCCCTCTTTTTTTAAAAAGAGGAATGTGTCACGGAGGAATGGGATTGAGAAAGTGGAATCTTTGGAAATGCTGGCTACCTAATATAGCAAACCCAGAAAATCATTGTCTTCCAATAAATAGCTATGGTCTTAACATGCCCTGAATATTTAAGCAAAAGTATGGAACAAACAGGTAGGGAATATTGCAAGATTTATTTGGAGCTTTTACAGAGAATAATGTCAGATTCAGGAAGTTTTATCCATTAATTGCTCATGATAACCTTTAAATGTAGAAGCGCTTTTTTTCACTAGTCTTATCAAATGCATACTAACCACTTCTTATAATCACTACTAATAACTTCACGAATATTACCAAGAAACTAAATTGGCAGCATCTAATATCATTTCCCGTTTATTTATTTTTCCCATAGCTATGTAATTATAATGGTACAATCATAACAACAATATTACGGGCCTTAATGTGCTAATTTTATAGGCTTGATGAAATCAACTTTGATAAATAGAAGAGTTGTAATTCTATGCGGCAGTAGTCGGGTAACCAGTAAACAAATCATAGTAACAAACTCTAAATTTTATAAGTATATCTTGAATATTTAAATACTCTATTTAACGCAATGGTGGATCTTAGTTATAGACCAAACTTTTACCTAAGTGAAAATAATAGTGTACTTAAAAGCTGCATCAAAAGACACAGGATAACACATCTCACAAGGATATACGAGTATTACATATGGACAATCAAAATGAAGAAAACTGCTGCACAAATTAGCGAGTGAAAGAAAAATACGACGGGTCTGCAAGGGACACATCCAAATGCCGGGGAATCAGGGCCTCTTACGAGGTCGGCTTTGAGAAGCACCATGGGCCAAAACGCTCTGCAACTCTAATGTTCAAGGACTGTATGCTTACGTGAACTTCCATACTGATTTAACGCGAATAAATATTGAGGAACATATGGCATCTTCTTCCAGAGGCCGATAACTTTGACAGTTTTGGAAATCCAACAAAAAATGACTGTGGTACCTTGGTTAACCAATACCGTCACTATCTAAGGCGCGATTCTTCACAACCATACAGCGTAGAGCTTTATAACGCTCAGAGCAGTTTTTCCGACGATTCGCGCCTCTCTTCTGATACACAAACAGGAAACGTGAACATGTGAAATCGGAGAGGAACTCGAGGACGTCCAGGCCAGTAGTATTCCTCAAAACCGACATCGTCATGGAAGGCGGTGCACCACCACGCAGACTTGACCCATGCAGCGATGTCGATTAGTCCGTTTTCTCATCGGCGTCACCAACGGTTGCAAGATTTTCTTCCAGATTCATCTTTAAAAAGCTTCAAATAATATCGCGGTAGAAGTTTGCACATGTCTATTGATGTCTATTTCTACTGTTTTCCTCGCTTCAGATAAAAATGTGTTCTAAAATATGGGTCCACCTTTTTTTACGTATATAAATTATACAAATATTCAACAACTGTCATTGAAATCAAATGCATAACGGGTAAAGAACAGATCTATAACATACCATTATATTTTACCGATTATAATTTTCCTCATTTGGATTCAGCATCGGCTTGAAGTTGAAGAAGTTAGCAAAAAATCTAAGATTTCCGAAAAACCGGCACTTTTCGAAAATTTTGGCCAAGTGTGACCACATACCTCTGACCATGTATAACTTTAATGCGCAAGAATCAACGTAAATTACTTGCCTAGTTGTACGCAGAATTTATTCAAGAGTAGATATGCGAAATTCCAGATTCCATACTAAAAAAAACCATTTTAATATTTTTGGCCAGCTTTTCTCAATTCTAACCCTTTGTAGAGCGTAAAGGATCCTGATTGCGGAGCTGCTTTCAACAATCGGTGAATTTTTCTTGGCGGCGAAACACCCCAGATTACCTATGTAAGTCGAGGTCGACGGCGGCAATCTCAGTTACTCCCTCCTTTGAAAAACAAACATCCTCAACAACCTGCATCTCTTTCATTTTCACCTCCGATTCGCTTATTCTCTATTTACACTTGAACAGAACCTTTGCGCCCGAGAATTACATAAGGTATGACGGAACGAGTTTAGAATGTGACAGTCATTGAGATGAGGATGTTTATGTTGGAGTATGCTCTAGTATTATGGTTTAGTGTACGTAGACTATGTCCTAGTAGTGACAAAATGTTTGCCCTGGCACGCTGGTATAATTCCAGGTCCTGCAATTTCGCGGAGTAACCAAGTAACACCCATAGCTTTATTTTTACAATAGATTCAGTTGTCATTCATCCAGAACTATGAATCGAACTTGCGAACAGGTCTGAATTAGTTAATGCACGATACAGTCACCAAAAAGATCTTCTTCGAATCTATCTCACATAAACTAGTTCACACTAGTTCATGAATATCTCTTGTAAAGAAACTCAAAATCATACATTTCAGGAATTTTGCATAAGAATTAAATTGATTAGAGGTACAGGAAAAAGTCAATATAAAACATTCTTCTTTAAATAAAAGAAACAATAATTGTGCATCCCCACTTGAAACATTGAAATCATCGAGGTTTTCTGCTGTTATTTGAAGCTATTTGGGTAGGAAAATGCAACTAAATACCCCATCTAATTGAATTATTGCCACCAAAAATTTGCCATATCTTGTTTTTATTTGTCGAAGTTTCTCAACCAAATATTATTCTCCCTCCTTTAGATCAGGTATTTTTAGAAATAGCGCCGCTTTTTGAGCTCGTAACATACTAGCTTTTGTCTCAGAGATCTATAAAACAATTGAGAGAAATGGTTAATTACGTTTGAAGATATAAAGATTAATTATAAAAGTTTACTTCCATGCTGTCTTATTTGTCCATATATAACTTACCAACGATAGTTAGGGCGATCGGAACTGCCAAGTCCTCTTTCACCACTGCTACTCCGGGAACCAGTACCATCGGTCACCAAAACAGTGATTTCCGTAGCAATTTTTGAATGTGAAAACGTCATTCAGGGTATGACCAGGGTCTGAAAAAGAATTAAAGGTGTCAGAGGCATAGGAGAGTCATAGATAACATTCAGTTTTTATTCCTTTGACACTATGAGGCGAGATTGTGATATCCTTGATATTTTCAATGAACGTATTGTGCACATATTTATGTAATAAGAGTGAGTTTATGTGACTTTTGATAATATATAAAATAACCACAAACAAAAGAAACTTCTAATATCTCCAAACTCTACTTTGTGGAACGGCGCCATACTAAAGAAGTAGGAAGGAATTATATATTGAACATAAAAGAATATATATTTAACTATATACGTTGTTATGCTTTTATTTTTGGTGGTGGATTGTTTGGTAATTTGGATGGCATCATGCATTGTTTTTTTTGGTGTAGGATATTTTTGTTTTGGAGTGAAATGAAAATAAGATGGTGTGTGGAGATAAATGTTTTTATTCTTGTCCTTCATTTTTTTCAGATGTTCGTAATTTAGATTTAGGACAGAAATAAAGTTCTTTCATCATTAACATCTAGTTTTCAATATACATCAGAACTCTCAACAGTTGAAGTAGAAGTAGGATTTAAATCATGGATGTAACATGAAAAAATGAATGAGTAATATTTAACCATTTCCATGCCATTTTAAACAAACTGTTGGGTTTCCTTTCAATAGTAATATTCAATAGTAATTATTATTTGAATTACTTAAAACTTCATGCACTTCTTTGTCGTAATTTGAAATTTTTAGCCCCTTATTTCATAATTATTTTCAATAATTTAGTGACCCTTTATCTATCTTTAGGCCAGGTATGATTATTGAAATAACCCCAGTTTTCTCCAG